>APFE030731205.1:0-16169 GCA_000404065.3 Pinus taeda
CCCTGTTCCTGCTAACGAGATAATAGTATGGAACGATTTTGCAACTTGCATTGTAGTAACGTAGGGTCCACTGCACTGTATAAAACAGGTGGAATCATTGGGAATGCCTGTAAAAGGAATCTCATTCAATATAAAAGGCGTAGTCTTTAGTGCGATTTTTTGGAGGCTTTTCCGGTGGCTTTTTCCGGTCAAATTTCTCTAAAATTCCGCAGCAATTTATTGAAATCGCAAGTTTGATAGGTAATTTCTGCACAATCAAAGCATCCTAGAAGTTTTTCATGGCGCTGAATCCAAATATGTAGTTAAAAAACCATTTTAAATAATACAAATCAAGATTTAACCTCAAATTTTTCCGCCGGATTCCGTCACGAGAATCTCCAAAAAGTCGCACTAAAGACAACTCCAATATAAAATGGTGGTGGGCTGGTACAAAAGGGTGGTATCTTCAGTTGCACTGAGATTTAATGTATCTCTACAATATTGTGCTCAGCTTGACACATCCTAAATGTGTGATTGTTCCCATTTCCAATGCCGCATTATTACCGTTGAGATGTTATAAAGTCGGCACGAGATATTAACTTCCATCTCTCTCATCATTAGAAAATGCAGTTAATATGTCATTTAATTTGAACTAGTTTAAATAACACAAATCAATATTTCACTTCAAATTTTTTAAGGCGATGAATTTATACAGTGAAAAAACTAGTTTAAATAACACAAACCAATATTTCACCTCAAATTTTTCAAACATATTCGCATTCCAGAAAATCCAAAAAATCACCCTAAAAAAAACTCCATTTTACTACACCCTTTAAAATTCAAACATCCATAATCAAATTTCATACACTAAAATCAATCTATGATTTCCTATACAACATTGGGTAGGTTATTGTTTCTTGAATATGGGTCATATTTAGAGATTTACTAACAACGGAGAGAATGTTATTAAATATGATGATTGATATGATTTTCTATACAACATTGGAGAGGGTATTATATTTAGAGAGTTACTAACAACGAAGAGAATGTTATTGAATGTGATGATTGTTAAAAAATCTATTTGCACTCTCAATTTAGTCATAGTTGAGTGTTATCGAATGATTTATAAATTGTAAAATTGGAAAAAAAGTATTATTGTTTAAGAGATTTAATCCGTAGGTAAGATGAATCTCTCTAGGTGTTTGATAAATTAATAAAAAGAGAGAAAGAAAAAGAATTAGTATAGATCTATTTAAATACGGATGTATTAAACACTAATACGAATCAAATGCGAGTAAGATGGATCTCTAGGTGTTCGATAAATCAATAAAAAGAGAGAGAAAGAAAAAGAATTAGTATAGATCCATTTAAGTACTGATTTATCAAATACTAATACGAAACAAATCTTACTGTGAATATTTCCATAGCCATTTCTTGTAAATTGTTGTTATTGATCTACTAGAAGTTTTGGGTGAACACTTCACCCATCTTCCTAGATATTAAGATTGTATGATAAAGACATTCACCCATCATCACAAAAACTTAAGACCCCTCAAGATGGGTAAGTGTTCACCTTAGTGGTCCACCACATCAATAACAACACACGGTTTAGCTGCAATTCCAATAAATCTTTGCTGGATTCTCTACAAAATTAACCTACTTAAAAAAAACCAGATTTTAAAATAAATTACTTTGAAATGTTTCAATCATAAAAGATTATTTTTCCCCTTATCTTTATATAAAATATGAATAGTTAATCAAATATAATATAAAATTGACATTGAATATTTAATAAGCATTGAAATATTTATTTGTGAAATATATTATCCACGTAACATATTTTGTTTATTAATATATTTAATATACTTTAATATTAACTTATCAAATTTTATTGAAAATTATTATATTAATAATAATAATTTTTTAAAAATATATGGTTAAACTATGTATAACAATTAAATGGATTAACATTCCTTAATTGAATTGTTTTTACTCTATAAATTTTATGAAAATTATTTATTTATTATTAATAATTTTTTAATATTATAGGTTAACTATGTATTAATAATTAAATGGATTAAACATCTCCTTAATTGAATTTTTTTACTCTCGATTATTTTTTCTCTTTTAGAGATTGAAAACTATTACTATAAGCCATATTTATTTGTGTAAGCTTGATGGAACTGCATCTTCATCATGTCTAAATTCTTACTGGGGGATAGCACAAGATTTGAACCCAAGCACAAGATTTGAACCCAAGACTTCCGGTTCAATGAGATTTCATTTCCACAACCATTGTCAATTAAGCTACTCCAAACAAACATTATTATAAACCATATTAAATAATATATTTAATTACTTTATCTCTTAAATTTATACATTATATATATATATATAAAGAAATGTTCTCCTTACACATTAATTTGATTACACCAATTTAAAATATACTTTTGTTACCTTATCTCTTAAAAATAGAAGATATTTAGTAAGAATTGTAAGTGATATTTTAATAATTAATTATTTACTCTTTAAAAATTGATATAAAATTAAAATTTTTTTGTATGGTTCACTATTACGTTCACAAAATATACGAGATTTCTACTAGGTCAAGTAAATCCACCCAAAGGGATCACTTCTTGACCCTTAGAGCATTGAGAGAATTTGACCTATGATCTTTTAATAGATTTCTACTAGGTTAGGTAAATCCACCTAAAGGGATCACTTATTGACCCTTAGAGTGTTGAGGGGATTGGACCTATGATCTTTCAATAACATAGCTATTTGAATGAGGAGAACTTCCCCAACTGAGAGTTAGCTTATAAAATTATGTCACTTACATGGAAATTGAAATATTTTATTTATGGCTGAGTGAGAGTGAAATATTTATAACACATTTCTTTCATACTTGTTATCTCAACAACCAACCTAACTCTCACCTTAAACTCCCATATCAAATGAGATTATTTATCTTTGATAATATTTTTAATTAAAACTAACTAAACATATTATTCATTTATTATTTTAGTTTTTAGGTATCTTTCATATAACTAACCATCCATATAGAGTTTTTTATTATAATTATTTTTATTTAAAAAAATATATAAAACTTAAGAAGTAGAAAAATTACCTATCTCCTTTCTATTAAAATTTAAAATATACCTCTCAACATATTAATTAAATAACATAACATTTTGATAAATTATAAGCTAGTGCGATTTGTAACTTAAACAAACTCCATTAGTTACATGAAAATGATCTTCAATCTTTAAAAGTTCATACTATACGAAATATGCACTTCGAATCGTGACACATTATCCTTCAATCTTTAAAAGGTCATACTATGCGAAATACGCACTTCGAATAGTGAGACATATCGTGAACTCTATTAATCGTAAATGTCAAAGCAATATATTAAATGGTTTTTTAATTTTTTTTGGATGGAATTGAGTAATAAAAATTTTGATGGAAATTATAATTTTTTTGTTGTTGTTTATATGTGTAAACTAATTTATCTCGCCCCCAAATTATTAAGCCATTTAAATTTTGCAAATCGTAAATTCAAAAAATTTTAGAGCATTTAAATTTTGCAAATTATAAATTTCAAAGTGAGCTTTTAATAAATGCCTAAAAAAATCTATTAAGATTTGGTATATACCTATGTTTGAAAGTGTTTCATACTCTTTTATAACTATTTGTGTTAAATCATTAATATTTGAATATAAAATTAAAATTAAAATTATATATATATATATATATATATATATATATATATATAAAATAAGATAAAGATTTTCAATAATTTATTAATATAAAAAACTTAAAGATAAAATAACATTTTAGAAGTGATGCTTTTAAGGAAGGAATTTTATAATGCACAAAACTCAAATTACAATAATATTATACCATATCTATTACATTGCTTATAATTTTATTTATAATACTATTTATTTCGACATTTTAGAGAAGGAACCTTATCATAGGTGGAATATTTTATTAAGCTTTTTTATAATATTTATGTCAGTATTATTACATAGGCCTTATTTGCTAATGATGATCTTCATTACATATACTTAAGCATATACTATTATTTTGCATGACGTCCATAGGTACCCCATATTACCCTTTATGTACATTACATTCCACCCACCTTAGAAAGGCATTGTTGCTTGTTTTGAGCAAGTACAACCACCATTTAATGGATAATGTTGTCTACGATATTTAAGTATGCCAAAATAAAGTACTAGCCACCACATTCAAGTAGTCCAATTAACGTTAATTTAAACCCTGGTCCACGTCCAAGTGCACATGTTGACTCCCTTTTGAACATATTTAAAATCAATAGCCATTTGAATATGGTGCTCCAAATGGCTACCCCAGTCATATGTGAATCCGTCCATATCTAAGAAACCATCCACATAACACACTAGTATTGGAGAATAAGAATGTCGAATGCTAGTGTTCAAAACTAGATCTTCATTTTCCTCCATGATGTTTTGTTCCAAAGGTAGAGTGAAACCATCAACTATAAGATGAAAATAGCTATCATCCCCAAAATGACAAGTGTTTATAAACCGATCATCACAATCAACCTCTATATCGCACTAGAAATATCTGTTTTGTTTATACTCTTTATTTTTCTAATGGCATATAGAGTAATCCTGAAAGGTATCTTTCATCAACATTAGCATATTACCATTTTTCAAATCCATTAGGTTTTAAGAACATACATTTCAAATGGTTGTAACATAGAATATATTTGGCACAAGTAAAATATATAATATACAAAATCAAACCTCCAAAAATCCCCTATCCAATGGTGCTAGTCTAATGGAAATATGAGAAATCTATCAAAAGGTATTAGCTTAGTCTATGTGACCATCACAAAAATATTGAAATAACTAGTTCTGAATTAGCAATTCTTTTACCTCCCAACCTCTAATTGAATTTTTTGGGCTCAAGAAAGAGCTACGTTACCTAATGTTATGTGCCCAAATGGATCTGATAACATAGGATGTAACTTAACTAAAGAATATCATATCCACACAATAGATTACCAAAATAATGATCACAATAATTAGAGGCAAAACTTTGAGGTGGGGTAATAGTACATAATATTCCTTGTGGAAGGAAGAACTCTTCAAGCAATTCTCTTTTTTTTTTTTTACAATTAAAATATATTTTACCATATCTAATTACATTTATGGTGCTTCTTTATATATTAATACTATCTACCTCCTAGCAACATTCTAGATAAGGATCTTTGTAGTAGGTGGAACCTTCTTGTAAGCTTTCTTACATTTATTGTTCTCCCTACTACGTAGGCTTTATTTATTGCCATTGACCTCCATACATAACAATGCATAAACAAGTAACTTTTATTATCCCCTTTGGGTACGTCCATAAGTATCTCATATTACCCCCCTCAATAAACCACATATTTTCTCTTGAGGATTCACTAGCAAACCAATTTCATCACGTGTCTATATTAGGGACTTAAAAATAGTTAAAATGAAATTCAATATATTAAATGGTATTAAAGGGTTGGATTTATTAAATATAATATGGGTTTACATATTAAGGGTGTTTAACCAACCAACATTTTTTCCCTATGTGGGGTGGTGGAAGCAAGGGGTGGATGGTTGGATGAGAATTAGAAATGTGAAGAGAATTATATTTTTGAATTTAATTATAGAAGTGAGCCATCTCATGGAAGAGTAGGGTGATGTGTTTGAAGTCCTTATGCCTAATCTAAATTGGATCATTATATAATTTTTCATATATCTCGATGCTTTTAGAATGAAAAAATTGGAGGAATCAACTTGCACAAGTAGTTTTATTGGTGGGATCCTATTTGGAAAATTGAGGTATAAGAAATTCCAAGGCCATTTTAATGCCTTAAATAATATCTTTTTAGGGTAACAATTTCCTACTTAAGTTTCAAACCTCGTGACACCATTCTATAGTCAGAGACCTTGTAACACTCTAAGAATAATTTGTAACACTCTAAGAATCATTTCAATTGAATTTTGTATGCAAAAATTATGCCTCCTAGAAGTTGACCTATTATGCTTAACCACCATGGCATCAATGGATGCTATGTCATGCCCCATTGCTAATGGAAAACATGATGACCACATGAGGACTATGAATGAGACTATGTAAGGTGAAACTTCTAAATCTATTTGACAGTTGAAGGAATCAAACCTATCCCCTAGTTAGCTATTAGGACATGTTAAAATTGGGTGACTAGGAGGAGAAGGCTTCCAATCTATTAAATTATAACGTGTTGCATTGTAGAGAAAAGAAATTGGGAGTGTGAGTTAGTGAGCATAACGAAGGGCATTAGTGTTCATTGGTATCCTACAATGTATTTAGTCTCATGTGACTCCATAGGGAGTTTATGCTCCTTTGTACTTGCATTTTTTCCATTCTAGATAAAATAGAGTAGAGCATCCTCACCTCCTAGCTATATTTTATCCCATAATGGTTTTTGAGAGCATATTTTTGTGTTAATTTTGGTTGTTATGTGATTGCATTTTGTTGTTCCATATTTTCCATATTTTATCTATTTCATACATATACAAAAAATCAGTAATTAAAAAATATGGAAACTAAATGAATTTAACCTTCATAGTATAGATCTCATCTTATGTTTAAAAAAATTGTTGTGACAAATTTCCCAATGGAATATATTGGGAAATTTATAGATCATATCAGTATTAAATCAAGTTTCCAGGTGGAATTTAGTGGGAAATTGCAAGGGATATAAGAAGTAGTTTGAGTAGAAAATTGTAGAACCCTAACCATGGTCGATGAGTGTGTTCATAATAACCCAAGTTTGCAGAAGGCGATATTCTTAAGGATGGAAATGAAAGTTGTGGATCAGTTGCAATATGAAACTCCTTATGGTGGATCTAACCAACAATCTCAAAATCAAAGAACATGGATTTTCTAACTCTAAGGTCATAACAAAGGGGAAAATAGGGTGTCATGAAGACCCAAAATAGGAGTCAAGGGGAGAACCTAAGAAAGCTTATTTGAGAGTTAACCATTCATAATAATTCATGTCGTAACTTGGTTAGAAATACATACAAAGACTCTTAGGACGGAGGGTGATCCCTTTGTAACTAAGTGATATTATTTTAAAACCCTTATAATTTCCCAATTCTACCTTACAAGGTATGTAAAGGACCAATGGATCCAAATGGTACTACTTTAGGCAAAGGCAGGGTATGTGTGTATGAGAACACACCACTAACTTTAGCCTAATATAAACATCATGTTTTGTCTCTCTCCCAAGAGCCCATATTTACTCCTCAAATGTCTATGGGGTATAAACAATCATCTATGAAAGTAGGTGATGTTGTTCAAGCCAAAAATAGTGGATGAGGCCTGTGTATAGGCATAGTACCTTGAAAACATAGGCCAAAGAAAGGGTAATCAATTAGTTCAAAATAGAAAGAGCACCAAGAAGCTCCAAAGGAAGGGGAGAATAAGTGGAAAGTGGAAAATGATAAGAATAAAAAAATTACTACACATCAAGTGAAAGGATCCTTACAGTGATTCCAACCACCGCAACATTGATGGTCACGCTAGGGAGAAGTTTTAGAAATTACGTATAGAGCTGAACCCAAAGAATTGAAAGAGGGATGGGAATAAAAAATTATTCTCACCATATATTATATCATTCAAGTGAAAAGAGTCTCTGATGTGGATGAGAATATTGTCTACATATTAGTGCAGGAGGAGGTGAATTTGAGTACCATTCATCATCACAAAGAGAAGGAGATGACCAAGGTCTTCCATATTAATATACATGGAAATATGAACAAGATTGATGCCTTGTCTGACTCAAGTTCATATGTTAATCTTGCAGTAGTATATCTAGTTAAAAAACTGTGATTGGAGGTTCATAATCATCCTCACCCATATCCATTGGATGGGTAAATAAGGATGTGGAAATCAAGGTAACAGAGTAATGTAGAATAAATTTGTTATCAGTGTTGATTTTATTGCTAAAGTAAAATTGGATGCAGATTCAATTTATGTATGTATATTCACATTTAGGAGTTCATACATGTATATATGGGATGTAATATAGATATTGAACTAGTACTACTTCATCAAGTATGTAAACCCATTCATCATCAATGCAACTAAGAGAAGTTATTGATCAATTATAGAAAGAAAATTGTTTTATTATTTTTATGAGAAAATCAACATAATGAGGAGTTAATGAGGGAAAAGGAATCCCTTGAGGGTTTTACTAAAGAAGAGAAAAAAAATAGAATATTTTTTTAGAAATATAGGGGAGTTTTCTAGGAGCCTAAAAGGATAATACCCAAGAGGGAAATGGAACAAAAAATCCAATTATTATAGAACTCTCCATTGCTAAATATTGGCTTGTACATGCAATACATCCTAGAAGCAAGCAATGTGACAAAGCAGTTGCAAAAACTTATAGATAAGGGTGTGATTCAGCAAATTACATCACCTTGTGGGTCACCCATCATAATTGTGCCAAAGAAGGATGGGACTTGGAATATATGAATTGATTACAAAGAATTAAACAAGATTACGCTTAAGAAAAAGTACATCTTACCTAGGATTAGTGATCTTTTAGATCAATTGCAACAAGAGAAATATTTCACCAAGTTAGATTTAAAATCAAGGCATCATGAGGTTTGAGTCAAATAACACAACTATAATACCACCTTCAAAACTAGACAACATTCATATGAGTGATTAGTCATGCCATTTGGTTTGTGCAGTTCGCTAACTATGCTCATAAGATTAATGGATGATGTACTACACCTTTATGTAGATTCATTTTTCAACGTTTATTTGCATGATATACTAGTTTACAATGCTACTAGGGAGGATTACATCTCACACTTGATTTAGATGCTATAGATTTTGAAGAAGCACCAACTACTAGAAAAACTCAAGAAATGTGAGTTTTCACAATAATCATTATTGTATCTAAGCTATATGATTTATGAAGGGGAGTTTAATATAAATATTGCATAGATGGAGGAAATCATGAAATTCTCATCTCCTATAAATGTCTTTGAAGTTATGGGTTTCATCATAGTAGCACAGTACCTGAGGAAATTCATAACTTTATTTTTACTAGTATCTACACTACTCTACACTATAACAGTGAGTAGCAATAGTTTCCATTGAGGGAAAGGTTAATATAAGGCCTTTAAAGAGTTGATAAATAAAATCAACTAAACACTAATTCTCGTATTACAAAAATTGCATCATCCCTACAAAGTGGAGATAGATGTTATCATTCTAAAGTATTTCATGGGGAAATCCTAAACTACCCTACCTACAACAAGGATCTCTATGCCTTTGTACAAGATGTCAAAAAGTGAAAACATTATCTAATGGGAAATGAGATTTTCATCTACATAGATCACCAACCACTACCATACCTAAGGGCCTAAATTAAGCTACAACAAACCAGACACTACAAATGGATTGGGTTCTTACAATAGTTTCATTTAGACATCAAGAATAAGAAAAACAACACAAATAAGTTGGCTGACATGATTTCAAGGTCACCCACATAAAAAATTATAGCTTTGTGAACTTTAATGCACATGGGCCTTTCACACATGATACATATAGAGAAGTGCACACACACACACACACACACAGAAGCATATTTGTTAGCAAAAATGGAGCCAAAGTCATGTAAATGATGGTGAAAACACAATTGACTATTATCTCCAAAATGGGTTACTCTAGAGGATAGATAAGCTTTGTGTTCATAAATGTTAGAAACTATATATAATCAAAGAATGTCACACCTCCAAGCTTGTAGGTCATTTTGATGTAGGGAAGATAGTTTCCAACTTACAAAGTTATATGTATTGGATCATAATGTAAGAAGATGTATTGAGGTTCATTACAAGATTTACTCTTTGTTGAAATAGAAAGCATAGTAACAAGAAACAATTTTCATACCATCCCTTATATGTGCCTGCTCATTCTTGGGAGAGAATTTTCATGGACTTTGTGGGAGGTTTATCAACCACTAGCAAGGGACATGACTACTTGTTCATCGTATTTGAAAAGTCAAGCAAGATATTTGTTCTCATGCCCTACAAAATAACGATCAGAGGGAAAGAAGAATCAAACTTGTTCTTCTAACATGTATGGCTTCACCTTGGGATACCAAGGAGAATCATTTAAGACATGGAAACTAGATTTCTTTGTGTATTTTGGACTACATTTTGGGAGAAGATGGGCACGAAGTTCAAGAGGTCAACAATATTCCATCCACAAATATATGGCCAAAAAAATTAGTCAAAAGACACTTTGGTGCATATTTTCAAGGCTTACAAGCATAAGCATTTGAAGACCTAATATGAAAATATGGTCCATATCTAACACTCTTATAATAGAGTAGTCCACCCTTCTTCAAGTCCCCATTTGAAATTTGTTTTCAATATTTACCACCTTCACTTTAGGATGTTGTATATGCATGGAAAGGAGGACCGTGGGAGGATCTTACAAGATGTTGAAAAATGCAGCAAGAATTTCTCAATTTGATTTTTCTTTAATTAAATTGAGAAAATTTGAATTTCCACATTAGCATACAACTTGGATGCAATTAACTTGTGTGACATGGCTTATGTCACCCACTTTACTCAGTAAATTCGGGTTGGAGGAGTTAAAGTTTATTTAAGAATGTGTGATTGCTAATTTGTAGCAATCAAGGTGAGTTATCTAAAGTTGTTTTCAATTAAACTAGTTCCAACTGTTGGAGGCACTAGTGGAAAGTCAGTGGTGTAGTGGGACTTTAGTCAAACTTAGTGATCATCTAGTTAACTAATCAATCAACCCAAAAGAGCTAGTGCATGCAAAAACTTCAAGTTCCCCATCTATGGTGGAGATTTTAAGTGTAACATCAGTTATAGACTAGTCTTGAGTGTATAGGTGTTGCATGAAGTCTGATGATGAACCTTGGGAATTTTTGGGGAAATTCATAAATAATAGGGGCCTAATTTCTCAAGGAATTGTGCAAAGAAATAAGGGCTTAAGCAAAGTTAGAAATTGACTAAGTTTGGTCAGAGCTTCTCAATGAGTAGAGAGATAGGTTATTCGCTGCAGGTTGTGATCAGTTGAGCAAAGAAATTGTAATAAATCTTTATTCATCATATTAATGCAAGTAGGCATTGGCATTTTTATAAGATTTTTTCTTAAAAAAAAATATTGTGTGCATGTGTGTTATTTCTTATTGCATGTCTAAGATTTTTATTTTAAATTGTGAATTAAATTTCATACAGTAGTATTGTAGGCTTGTGTCTTGTGATTTTGATTAAAAATTCATGAGTGGTTGAAAATATACACCATAATTTCTGCATGTTATCAGAGCAGGATTCACATTAGAGAAGGAATTTCAAAGTTGTTTCTCAAGAGGTTCAAATTTACAATTCAGTGTAGTAATATCTCTTTAGAGTTGAGAAGGTGATCATCAATGGGTTGAGGCTAGATTATGCCTAGGAAGGCAACTCTAATTTCATCACATGGAAGGATCGCGTGGAGGCAATATTGGATGACAATGGATTGCTAGAATACATCAAAAGAGATGTTGCGAAATGAGTGGAATCTGATGTCCAGAACCTTGCTCAGTGGAAGAACGATGTAGTCAAGGCGAGGATAATAATATTGTAGGGAGTACAAGACAACATTGTCACAAATATCCATGGGAAATAAACTCCTTATGCAACATGGAAGGCACTGAAAGATCTATTCTAGAATAGAAGCGACCATAGGAAACTGACGCTTAAGGATAAACTTTGAAATACCAAGATACATAAGAATGACAATATTCAACAGTATTTGAGTAGGTTCACACAAGTTCATGATGAGCTTGCAGGATTTGATATTACTATTTCATATGATGACTAGGCAAGCCTAGCCCTTCTTAGCCTTCTCAAGAGCTAGCATAATTACCAATATTTTGTGAATGGGAGGGAGAAATTATCAAATTTGGAATGCTTATGGTCTGATTTGGTACAGGAGGAAATAAGATGGAATACTAGATAAGGGACTTCATACAAGGATGAGGATGAAGAAAACTTTTCATTAGTTGGAAAGGGAAAGAACGGAAAATGGAATAAATCTCAAACCAAATCAGAATCTAGCCAAGGGGGAAATAAGAAATATTTGTCCAAAATTAAATTCTTCCATTGTCATGAATTCAGGCACTACAAAAAGGCAAGAAAGAAGACATCAGGAGGAGAAGTAGGTGAAGCTTTGGCTTCATAGTTCAAGCTTGAATTTACCCTTATCGCATGCATGGATAGCATAGTGATGGGGAGTGTGTGGTACTTGGACTCAGGTGCATCATTCCACATTACAGGGTGTAGAGAGTTTTTCAGTGACCTAGAGGAGAAATATCTCTAGATGCACATCGAGCTAGGGGAAGATAGAAGGTACAACATGATGAGGTCTAGTAAATTCACCTTTCAGAGGGAGTTAAGCTCCCCTCTCAGGCTCAAGGATGTCATGTTCATTCTGGGCCTAAAGAAAAATCTCATCTTTGTTGCAATTTTGGAAGACCATGGTTATGATGTGATCTTCAACAAAGGAAGAGAATTCTTGAGACACAGCGCCACAAGATAGGTGAAGAAGATCGGGGTTCATGTGACGAACCTATATAAGCTAGTTGTGGAACACTATGTTGAATTAAGCACTAATGGAGAGAAAGTTCTACGCCACAATGTCGATGAACTTTGGCACAGAAGACTTGGCCATTTGTATCATGGTACATTGAAGATTATGCAACAAATAAAAAATGGTCTCCCCAAAGGAGCACTGTAGCAGTAGGATGTTTGCGAAGGATGTACCTTGGGGAAGTATGCAAAATCAAAATTCCATGATCGAGACAACAAAGCACATATAGTCTTGGAAATGATCCACTCTGATGTCTGTGGACCTTTCTCCACAACCTCCACTTCCAAACATAAATATTTTGTCATTTTTATTGATGTCTTCTCATGGAACTGATGAATCTTCTTCATATTGAAGAAATATGAGACATTCTCCAAGTTTGTATAATTCAAGGCATTAGTTGAGAAAAAAAATTGGAAAGAAGGTGGAGGCTCTCAGGAGCGATAATGGAGGTGAGTATGTTTCAAATGAATTCAAAAAAAATTGTGTGAAAGAAAGCATTTGAAGAGAGCTGACAACATCCCAGAACCCACAGCGGGATGAGGTGGTTGAGATAAATAATCATAGAATTGTGGGAGAAGCGAGGGAATTGTTTCACGACCAAGGCATACCTATGAATTTGTGGGCTGAAGCATGTAGCATGACAGTGTATTTTCAGAACCGGAGTCCTCATCGGATTCTTGGTATGATTACATTGGAGGAGGCTTTCTTGGGGAGAAAGTCAGATGTGTCACACTTCATGTTTTTTGGAGCCTCTGTTTACTGCCATGTCTCCAAATATTCAAGGAAGAATCTTGAGCTGACAATAGAATTGTGGGTATTTGTGGGTTATATAGAAACTTCCCACAACTACCGTGTGTACTTTCCATCTCTCAGAATGACAATTGTTCGAAGGGATGTAAATTTTGATGAGGAGAAAGTGATGTGGTGCTCTCTTGAGAGGGCAATTAAGATCCCACCAAAATATTAGTTGTTAGCTCCAAACGAGGAACCTCGGGAAGTTCTGGATTAGCCACAAGTAGAGGATCATAGAGTGGAAACATCTAATCAAGCATAACCATTTAGAGAAGGAAGGAAAAGGACCCGCGAAGTTGATAAACTTGTGTAGGATGCAAAGGAGAATGTGGGAGCTCCTTTAAATTTGCAGAGGAAGAGAAACTCACATGAATGGTACATTGGCTACGTTGCTCTAATGACTGAGCCATATTCTTTCGAGGAAAAAGTAGAGAAACCTTTATGGGTTGATGCAATGGTGGAGGAATACAAATCCATTTTAAAGAACATTGTTTGGGAAGTGGCCCCAAGACCAACAGATAAATTACTTGTGGGTTCGATATGGATCTTCGAGGTGAAGCAGGTAGTAGATGGAAGCATAGAGAAGTATAAGGCCATATTTGTGGCCAAGGGGTACTCTAAATTTGAAGGAATTTACTATGAAAAGACTTTGCTCCCATATCAAGGTACTCATTCATTAGATCAATTCTTGCACTAACTACGAAGATGGGGTGTAAGATTCACCAGATGAATGTAAAAACCATCATTTCTCAATAGAGTTATTGAGTAGGAGGTGTACATTGAACAACTAGAATATTTTGAAACATTTAATAAAAAGCCTCATGTGTGTAGACTCAAGCAAGCATTATATGCTCTCAAACAAGCATATTGTGCTTGATACACCGAGATCAACAATTATCTCACGCTTCACCGAAAAAGAACCGGATGAAAACCGTAAAACCTCTATCATATATTTGGAGGGAGGAGTAATGAATCAATCACGAAATACCTGACTCATTAATTGTCTGCTAATAACCACGTAACTTTTCTTATTTCCAAGGCAACACAACGTCTCCCACTCTCTGTCATTCATCGTTAGGGGCGGGCCCTGTTTTCCTAGTCCACTAGTTTCGCTGCTCCCCAAGTGGAAGACCGCGCATTGAAAATTTGCATCGATTCCATCTGGTATAGCTGAGAGCCATTAACACTCAAAATGGAGATGTGGAATATCATCCAACGTGCAGTTGTGGGTTTATGTATTATAACAATAATCTCCTCCCTGTTCCTGCTAGTGAGATAATAGTATGGAACGATTTTGCAACTTGCATTGTCATAACATAGGGTACACTGCAGTGCATAAAACATGTGGCATCAGTGGGAATGCGTGTAAAAGGAATCTCATTCAATATAAAATGGCGGTGGGCTGGTACAAAAGGGTGGTATCTTTGGTTGCACCGAGATTTAATGTATCTCTACAATATTGTGCTCAGCTTGACACTTCCTAAATGTTTGATTGTTCCCAGTTCCGATGCCGCATTATTATTGTTGAGACGTCAAAAAGTCGGCACGAGATATTAACTTCCATCCCTCTTATTATTGGAAAATGCAGTTAATAGCCTTTTAATTTGAATTAATGATCCATCAAAGCCATCTCTGATATTCTATTTTTGTTGGCAATTTTACTGCAACCTATCTCTGGTATTCTATTTTTGTTGGCAAATTTACTACAACCTTTAGAATTCAAAGATCCATAATCAAATTTCATACGCTAAAAGCCATCTCTGATTTTCTATTTTTGTTGGTAACTTTAATACGACTTATAAAATTCAAACATCCATGATTAAATTTCATACACTCATAACCTAAAGCATGTGAGAGGATATTTCTTATTTCTAAAAGGTTTATGGAATATGGGTCATTTGTAGAGATTTATTAACAACCAAGAGAACGTTATTAAATATGATGATTGTTAAAAGATCTATTTGCAATATGAATTTAGCAATGGTTCACTGTTATTAATATAAATTGTAAAATTGGAAAAAGGTTTTATAGTTCGAGAGATTTGATGCGTAAGATGGATCTTTCAAACATTGTTTGACGTATAAATTGTAAAATTGGAAAAAATGTTTTATAATTCAATAGATTTGATTTGCAACTAACATGGATTTTTCTTGTGTTTGATAAATCAGTAAAAAGAAAGACAAAAAGAGAATTAGTATAGATCCATTTAAGCACGGCTTTATCAAATACCAATAGGAATCAAATCTTAGAATGAATATTTTCATAGTTATTAACTTTCTATAGATAAAACTATTTGGTAAACTATTGTTATTAATTTGTTAGATGTTTAGGGTGAACACTTTACCCATCTTCCTGGGTTTCTAACGAAGACATTCATCCATCATTAGTAAAAATTAAGATACCACCTGAGTCGTATCAATAACAACACTTAGTTTACCATAAAGTTTCATTTACATCAGGAATCAAATCTCTTATATAATATAATTTTTCACTGTTTAAATTGAAAAATCCTTCATACAATTGGATTTTGTAGAATACATAGCTTAAACCGAAAATTCCAATAAATCCTTGTTGGATTGATTACAAAATTAACCTACTAAAAAATATACTTAAAAAAAATCCAAATTATAAAATAGACTACTTGAAATGTTTAATTAAAATTTCCCCTTATTTGATATAAAATATAAGTGTTTTTTTAATCA
>APFE030731209.1:10721-115482 GCA_000404065.3 Pinus taeda
GGTTTCTTGATAGCCAAACTTTGTGAAACTCTCTGGAAGGGTGTTAGGGACTCCTTAGACCCTCTCTAAACCTTCCTAACCTCAAGCATTTCTCCTCCTTGATCCACCCCTGCACAGTAAAGAACAGTGAAAGCATATGCATGATGAAACTGACAACTTAATCAAAAATACCAAAAGATGTTTTCTTAGGAAAGAGGTAGTCTAGACACATGTATTTCACCTTCATAGAAGTAATGGAATCCCTTTCAGTAGTTTGCATTCTCATCTTTGCACCAGTAGGACTAGCTAGTAGAATTAGGGTTTTCTAGGGTTTGCGCTTCCCTTCAGTTTTCCAATCTCTTTTTCATAAATAGATTAACTTTCTTCGAGTTAGCTTTCATCCATCAATTAAAAAGCTTCTTCTAAGAGCTCATAGAAGTTGGCTTAAGCTCCTAGCAGACTTGTGCCAGTTAACCAAGTGACAACTGTGACAAGAGCTAGTACTTGTGCATACAACATCGTCGCTTCCAAGTTTGTTACGAACTACCAGGTTGATAAAAGTAAAGAAGGGATTCTGAGGAGTTGCAAAATTATTGCTTTAATACTGGATCCCACCAATAATCATCCAAGCTAAGGGATGATGGCTCTACCAAAATCACCAGTCTACCACAGAGACGGTTGTCTGTCCTATGTACATGAAAATGAATTTATAAAGTTGAGCATGGGAATGCCCGCTTCAGCTAGATCATGAAAATATTATGAAGATAATGTATTGTATTGTATCTTATTACAGGTCACCTTCCAGTTCAAAAAACCTCAGTTCCTCATGTTAAAGCATTTCACTCGACATCAGAAGATTTATGACCTCATGCTTTATGGGGCAACTATTATAGACATATTTGGGCACTACAACCCCAATCTCATATGTCCATAAACCAACAGATTCTAAGCCCCCAAAAGTGTTGTTTCATACTCTAGAGGAACAAGGTTAGCTGATCACATCATCTCCAAGAAGTTCTCCCTGAAAAACTACTTAGAACTGGTCAAAACTGGACCATACAAACTGCTGAGTGCTAAGGGTGCGATGCATCCCACCTACTACATGCAGAAAGCATGATGCATACTGAAAATCCCTTCTGTAGGGTGCAATGAGCGAGAGCAGAAAAATGGCAGAGGCAATTGGCTAGGTGGAAACCCAAAGAATCTTCTAGAAACTACCGATTTGACACTTGCCTCTCTGAATTCACCCAGGGATGAATAAGAGATCAAGAATTCTCCAAGTGGAACCAAGAAGTATCTGATAAATGACACTAATGAAAATCCCAGAAGCTGACTCACCCACCTGCAAATATCTATATATGGATCCCTCATCTTAGAGATCCAAAGGCTAGAATTTGGTATTTTATAAGTAAGTGTTGTTGGTTTCTCTGTGAAACATCATAGTGTTGGGTGATCTAGCTTTTCATGAGGTGAAGAGAGCTTTCATGCTGGGAGGATGGCGTTGGGTTAGACCAATGGGTTGTAATCCTCTCTTTGACTACTTCTATCAATAAAGCTATTTGAGTTTTCCTCCATATTCTTGTATATTTCTAAATCTTGTATTGACATATGCATTTGTATGGGATATACATCTGATCCTATATTGTTTATTGTTATAGATCTCTATGCTTTGATGGTATTATGCTACTTTGACTCTACATGTGTTCTTTGAGGAGGGACAAGTAAGGAAGAAGTGGCAAAGCTTTGTCAAAGGAGAGAGGAAACAAGCAAGGAGCCAAGCGAAAGACTGAGGTTGGTACTCTCTGCTTCTCTCTCATCTATTTCTCATAAAGGAAAACACAAATAACTTTAGTTTGTTTGTTTCTAAGATAACTACCCGTCTTAGTGGGACTAGTAGCTCTGAATGGACACTAGATTTCCTGATAACATCTGGGTATAACTTTTAATGAACTTTCTATAGTATCCCATATGTCCTAATGTTGCACGCAGTTGTTTCACACTTCTTGGTGCCTCTAAATTAATTATAACTACTATCTTAGTTGTGTCAACCATTAATCCTTGTTTACACACGACATGGCCCAACAAGATTCTCAAAGGAACACAGAAAAAACATTTCTTCAAATTGAGCACTATTTGATACCTCGGGCATGTATCCATCATCAAGCACAGGCTAGATACATGGTGTTTCACTAGCACAAACACCTTCCAATCATCAATGTATACCTCTAGAAACTTGTGTTTGAAGTCCTTAAATGTCATGATGACTACACATGAAAATATCGTCGATGTGTTCTTTAGTCCTGAAGGCATTACAGTATATTGAAAGCACCCCCACTCAGTGGCGAAGATCATCTTACTTCTATCCTCTGGCACTATCTTGATCTAATGGCACCCCAAGAACCCATCCATGAATGAATATGCTTCTTGTCCTACATTATTCAACACTTCATCGGTGAATGGAGTCGGAAAAAGATCATGCACGCAAGCATCATTAAGCTTCTTGAGATCTACGCATATCCTTATTTCATTCTTCTACTTCTTTTCTTGAACTACTATTGGGCTCACCCAATCAAACTCTTCCAGTGGTTCAATAATACCTATCGTAAGCATTTTACCTAACTCTAAGTGGACCCTTTCTTTATACTTTGGATTGAGGCGGTAAGGCCTCTGCTTGATCGACTTTGTTGCTAGTTTCAACGTAATTTTCATAACTCCTAGGTCCCCTATTATCCCCTTTAGGTCACATAACTTCATAGCTAACAAGTCCTAGTATTCACGGAGAAATTTAGTGACCTTATCTACTATTGCATCGTCCCAGTAGTCCCCAATCTTTGAAAATTTCGGCTTTGCCTCTGTCCCAATGTTCACTTGTCTTGTTTTTAGTGGCAAGGTGATATCTGGATTGTTTATCTATGACCCTTCAACTTCACGGTGACCTTCTGTCTCTGGGATATTAATGTTCCTCGGATCCTTGTCTTCTTCTTCGGTAGTCACATTGTAGCACTCTAGCACATGGTGCAACTGGGTGGTCCAATCCAGTTGAATCAAATCCAAGGGATCCTAGGGTATACTAAAGATCATTTCTTTGACCTCCTACAATGCCTCATCAATACACTCAAACCCATATTCAAAGTCGAATGTCATTAAGAAATCCTGTCTCAAAATATCCCATTTGTCTGTGCCATGGCGAAGCTCTGTCTCCAAGTACCAATTTATAGGTATCACATCTAAGGTGTGATAGAACAGATGCACTCACTCCAGCTACAATTATGATCCATAAGCATCAGTCCATTTGGCTAAGTGATCGTGTGGATCACTCCTTCCATCCTATTTCTCTTTCAATTGTACCTTTGGGTGACCAAACCGCACCTTCATAATTCTTCTATATTTGCCCCATCCATTGAAGTTGCCTTTATGCGTACCCCTCCATGTTGCAAGCGTATCACGCAATGCCAAGTCCAAGGCTTAGAAGCGATGCTTCTGTGGCACTTCCCGTTCCAATGCATCTAGAAATTTATCAATGTCAGTTAAATCGCCATAGTAAGGAATACTTCCTACCTCCAAAGAGATGCAATGTAGTGATTTGGTCATCATGTTACATCGTAGCGTAGATACTTCATGCAATCTATTTTGTTAATGTTCCAATTCCTCGCCTGAGTCTAATGTGTAGGAGATTTCTTGGTCTCATGTAAGACATCCATCAGCTATCGGATTCACCTAATCGTGATCTCACGCCATTATCTTAATCTGGTCCAAATCGTCATCACTTTCGTAATCACGAACGGGTTCAGTGTAGCGCGGTCCTTTTACAGGGTCCAATAATACTAGTACACGGAGAATTTTTCTTTCAAATGACATTGTCCTCTTCTTCAAATTAATCACCCTGTTCATGTCAATAGCCCAATCAATCTCAAGCATAGGATAGGGATTGTTGTCATTCACAATCTCTATCACTTCAAAATTGGCCAACACGCTCGTGCCTTCGATATTGACTATTACTCCCTGCAATATTTCCATGGGGATAATATTTTGTTGATTTGCCATCCTTAAATGAATAGGATACCGCTGCAGCATAGGTCTCCCCATTCTCTCCCATGTTTTTTTAGGAAAAACATTCGTGTCAGACCCTAGATCTTCACAGTGAATCTTCACTCTTAGGTCTTACTGACCCATTACCCAAATCTAAGTTCAACTTCAAAAATTGCCTCAGACTCTTCTAAGACTTCCCTTTTTATACAATCCCATGGTCTACAGACCATGGGTAGATCTACTAAAGCCAACATGACTTACATAAATGAAGGGCGAAAACCCTTTATGACACTTTACATCTTTGCACTCCACGACCACAAAATGCAGAGACTTTACACTTTTTTATACAAAAACTTGGGCTTTTTGACCCAAATATTGGGATTTTAACCCCAAAATTGACTCTAAGGGACCCATTCCCAACACTGTGAAATCAAGCTTTGTTAATAACCCATATCCTTGATCTCATATAATTAATATCAACATGCTCTACATATGAAGAGCCACAATCCTCAAGCAACATACCATATGTAGCATAAAAAATACAGGTATCATCACCATGTAACATATGTGAGAACCAAGAACAACACTATAGGAATCATCCATAAAAGAACCATATGCAACCTATGCATCATTGAAGCAATAATGACAACAACATATAAGTAGCAAGTAAAACTCATCATCTTCAAATAATGTCAATAAGGACCATAATATGCATATCCTCTTCATGTAGAATTAACTCCACTAAGTTCAAATTTATCTAGGACTTTGTCATCACTAGTGATAGAATAACGAGATCATATGTGTCTTTGGCAACAATAACTACACATCATCAATGATATATATACTTATCATGAACATCATCATGCAACAAGGAATGCTCAAGAAGTTATAATTCCAACAATGCACCATTAGAAGCATAGCAAATGCTCCCCTTGAACCTATGTCAAATATTCACTATCAGTTCTGATCATATCCATCTTCATCAATCAGTAAAGCCATCAAAATAACGAAAGAAACAATGACGTATTGCAATAACTCATAAACCATCTTTTGAGCCTCAAAATTACTCTTTCCCTAGAAACTCTTCTCATTTCTTTTCTTCATTTTTCCATGAAGAAGATGCATTCTTATGATCAATGACCAGTATATACTATCTTGAGGAAGACATTTAGTGATTTACATGCTATGCTTTTATGTTTTGTTGTTTGAATTTTTTTTTATTATATTAGATACGAAACGTAGCTTATTCTGCAGCTAATCGCCTTTTTCGCAACTACCTTCATGCTTTAACAGGGTCTGGGCGGCAGAAGGAGAAACTAGCTACATGGGCAGCTTGGAAATCACTGTGACATGGACCCTGTCCTATTCACCTAGCCTAGATCGACAAAGAAGATGGAATAATACTACAGTCAATGAAGAAGTCAACTGCAGAGACCAAAGGTAACAGGACTTTGTTTTGTGATTAATTACATGTTTCACAGTGATGGGAAGCGTTATCCAGAACATCTACCTATACCTATAGACTCCAACAGCCACCTATACAACCAAATCCAATAGCTACCATGTCTTGGATTTATGTCTCCAGCGGCCAAGGAAGAAATTCCGCACATTTTCCTTCTACGTGTTTTGCTATAGCATATTTTTCTCCACAAATAGTTGTATGGTTTTTCTTATAAATACATGTGTAAAGGACTGAATAAGTTAGTAGTGATAGTGATAGTTTTATTGTGAAGCTGAAGTTTTTAAACTTTGTAACTCTTGGGCATTTTGTGTCCCTATTTTTAATATGAAGACCGTATGTTTATTGGAAATCTGAAGGAGTTTTCTTGGAGTTGATTAAGCAAGCATAGCCTAATCAGTTACAGAGCGCCCCTGCACTGAAGAAGGTTTCATTTCATTTTGTTTTTTTCCTTTTCTAGTTAAACTATAAATTCATCATTTCCTTTCACAGTGTTCATAATAATTTTCGTACTAACAATGTTTATAATGTAATTTTCATCATTTTCTTACTAATAGCATTCATAATGCAGAGTATCTTCTTTTTGCTTAATGTATTTCTAGTTTTTATCAGTAGTTAGAAGTTGAAATTCAGTAGTGTAATTTAGTTTACTTCATTCATTGTTTTACTAGTCTTTAAATTCTTAATTAGACTGATCAGAGCCATTTACTATTCTTGCCATTTTTCTAGTTTATTGACTCATGGTGTTAATGAATGTTTCTGAAGAACCCTTCAAGTTGATAATTCATCCTAAACTAAATGGTTGAACTTTTCATTCATGCAATGAGTCTTTGTTGCATTCGTGTATTTATTTTCTCTTAGAATAATGAAGTACATAATTCCTCAAATGTCATCACAAGGAGATTTTCTCCCAAAATTGAGAGGCAGAGTAACTAAGTATTTCATTTAGTTTTGTTTCTGTAATTAATTAGACATCAGTTATAGATTTCACTTTCAGTTTTTAGTTCATGATTTGGAAATAATGGTAAAATAGGAATAGAAACTTTGTTTTCATTTCTTGCTTAAACTTTGCTTCCAAGTCCTCCTTAAGCTCTTTTCTTTCTCATTTTTAGATTTTTAGTAGTCTTTTACGAAAGTTAGACTTAAGATTTTGATAGTTACATTGTAAAACATTAGGGAATAAAGGACAAAAAACCCCCAAAACAACATAAAACACAAAAACAATGAAGTAAGAAGGGTCATCTAGCACAAACAGTGCACTAGAATTCATCAGTTTATGATACCTGGATTGATAATTTATGTAAAGCAATTCAGGACACTAAATTGAACAAACACCAGTGTAAGCCAATACCACTTCTAAGTAGTATCTAAGCATCAACAAATTGTAACCAAACAATGTGAGAACCAGAAAGCCAAATAATAGCTTACTGAAGCATATTAGAACTTCTCCCTGAGTTTGTCCCACAATTTCTTCATTTCAGATAAACATTCAGGACTATCTAGATCAAAACCATGTATCTACATGATTTTCCTTGATAAGGTTTTTGTATAAAAAGTAAAATGATGAATTTTTATAAATACAACTCCCCCTAAGCCTGTACTGTATGTTCATGTTCATTGTTACTACATCAAATGCATTGTCAGTAATATAAGCAATATGAATATCAAAACAATATGGGAATCATCATCCAAAGATACATATGCATAAGTCCCCCTAATATCATACATCACTAATCAGAGGACATGATAATTATATCATCCTCTTCATGAGGTTATGTACCTCACATCACTTCTATTGGGTTGTGTTATATTCTTTCCACGACTAGCCCACGTAGTTAACCAGGGGGTTAGAATGGGGGCGAAGTCCCCCCTTTGTTGCGTCAATTGCATAGCGGGGGGGGTGGGGGGTCCATAGGGGGTTTGAGGGGTGCAAATAACCCACTCTATGGGGTCCAAACAACCCTTTGGAAAATTTTGTTTTTGGACCCTATATTAGGGCGGGCTTACCTACCTATGGTTTTGTGCATGATTTTTCACACATGGTTTTGGACGTGATGGTTTTGGTCCATGGTATTGGAGGCTTTGGTATGTATAAATATGTATTGTAACATTGAAAGGAAAATAATGAAAAATCAAGTTGGTAGTATTAGTTTTTGGATCCCGAGGAAAATCTCTGTGTATATGTGTATTATGTGTTATGCTCTCGCATTATTTATTTTCTGTGTTTTAGAATTTGTATGCAGGCAATTTTTGTACAACGTTAAAACCTACATTTGGTATCAGAGTTGTTTTGGCTTCAAGGGGACACCTTTGTTGCTGAGGGGTTTTGCTCAAGCCTGTGGTAGACCCTGTTCAGTGGGAGATTTGTGAGATTGATTCTAGTGGTGAAAGAAGATGGCAAGTAGTGGAAAGATAGAGATCGAGAAATTTAATGGTCAGAGTTTTGAGTTGCGAAACTCAAGATGGAGGATCTGTTGGTGGATAAAGATCAGTGGATCGTGGTGGATCTAGGTACTAAACCAATGGGAGTCTCCGATGAAGAATGGAAGAATTTGGATCAGAAGGCTAAGAACACAATATGATTGTGTGTCTCAGATTCCGTATTGCTGAATGTATCAAGGGAAGCTATGGCAAAGTTTTTGTGGGACAAGTTACGAACTTTGTACCAATCTAAGTCTCTGGTGAATAAATTGTTCCTATGGAAAAAGTTGTAGAACCTGAGGATGAAAGATGGAGACTCGATAACAGAACATATGAATGAATTTAATACTATGGTAGGTCAGTCATTATTTGTTGATATTAAAATTTCAGAGGAAGATAAGTGCATTAGTTTGTTGTGTTCTCTACCAAATTCATGGGATAGTCTGGTTATTGCAATAGCTAGCAATGCAATTGCCTTGCAATTTGATGAAATAGTCTCATCCTTGTTGATGGAAGAGATGAGATGGAAAAATATGGAGAGCTAGAATGGTGATGCCTTATTTGTACAGCGACGGTCCAAGAACAAAAACAAAAAGCCATCAACTGGGAGATCTAAATCTCCAGGAAAACCTATAAAGATGGTGTGCTGGAAATATGGAAAGGAAGGGCACTACGAAAGGGATTGTAAATCTAAAGCTCTTGATAAAGTAAAGGGATTTGATGATGCTCCTTCTGTAGAGGCAAAAACCACCTCAGATGAAGGTGGGGATGTGTACTTGGCTTCTTCAAGTACACATGTAGATCATGAGGTATGGTTGATTGACTCAGGTGCATCCTTTCACTTCACTCCCCATAGAGAGTGGTTCTGTGAATATGAGAAATATGATGGTGGTGATGTCTTCTTGGGGATGATAGGAAATCTAGAATCGTTGGTTGTGGAAAAGTAAAGTTGAAGATGCAAGGTGGAAGGGTTAGAACACTTCTAGGTATTCTGCATATTCCTGCATTGGACAAAAATCTGATTTCTGTAAGCAAGCTGGATGATGCAAGTGTAAAAACAATGTTCAAGAAGGATACCTGCAAAATGGTTCGGGGAGCACTGGTATTGATGTGTGGAGTTTGGATCAGAACTCTATATAAGCTCCAAGGTAGCACTGTTATTGATGGTTGCAACAGTTCCATGGTTCCTGAAAGTGGAGTAGAAAATCTAGTGGTATCTGGAGAGAAGACCATGTTGTGGCATCAAAGGCTTGGACATATTGGAGAGAAGGGCATTCAAATACTTCATGGTAAAGGTATGAGTAATAGATCTCTGGATTTTGATTTTTGTGAAAATTGTGCATATGGGAAGCAGAATCAGGCGAGTTTCCCCTCTAGTGGTAAGAGAGCAAAACATATATTAGAGCTTGTGCATAGTGATGTGTTTGGATCTATGAAGGTTCCATCACTGGGTAATTCTGTGTGCTATGTATCATTTATAAATGAATTCTCAGGAATACATGGATATATTTCCTTAAGAAGAAATCTGAAGTCTTTGATAGGTTTAAAGAATTTAAGGCTTTGGTGGAAAATCAGACAGAGAAGAAGATAAAGGTGTTGAGGACTGATAATGATGGAGAGTTTTGCAGTAAGGAATTTTAAGAATTCTGTAAGAAGTGTGGTATAGCACAACACAAGACTACTCCATATACACCTTAGCAAAATGGAGTTGTAGAAAGAATGAACAAGACATTGATGGAAATGGCAAGAAGCATGCTCAATGGTGTCAAGTTAGGACAAGAATTCTAGGCAGAGTTGGTGGAGACTGCATGTTACCTAGTCAACAGATCCCCTTCATCAACATTGGAAGATAAGACTCCATAAGAGGTATGGACTGGTAAGAAACCTTCTCTTTCACATCTAAGGGTATTCGGATGTGATGCATATGTACATGTTCCAAAGGAGAAAAGAACCAAGTTGGATAGTAAATCTGAAAAGTGCATCTTTATTAGGTATAAGGATGGTTTAAAGGGTTATAAGCTTTGGAACCCAATAATAAGGAAGGTTGTGCACAGCCAAGATGTGGTTTTTAGAGGGGTGAAAGATTTTATTAAACATGATGTCCAACCAAAGGAACTTGAGAATATAGAGTTCTAGCTAAAGGAGGAAGAATCAGACTCTACAATGGAGGAGGAATCAGAAGATGAAAAGTCATAAACTTCGGGTGTGAGAAGATCAGTTCAAGAAAGAAGGCAGCCAAAAAGGTATAGTCCATCTTCTTTCTGTTCAAATTTTTCTTCATCTACTACTATTGATGACCCCATAACTGTGAAGGAAGCAGTAGATTCAGAAGATGGAAAACTCTAGAAAGAGGCCATGGTTGATGAAATGGAATATTTGCACAAAAATGAGGCTTGGGATCTGGTGGAGTTGCTGACTAGAAGGAAACCCATTGACAGCAAATGGGTGTTCAAGAAGAAGACAAATGCGGAAGGAAAGGTGGAGAAATACAAAGCTCGGTTGGTAGCAAAAGGTTATTCCCAGGTGCCGGGAATTGATTTTGGTGATATTTTTTCTCCTGTTGTCAAGGTAAGTTCTATTAGATTACTTTTATGTGTTGTTGCTACTTTTGATTTTTAGGTAGAACAAATAGATGTGAAGAGAGCATTTTTTCACAGGGATCTAGAAGAGGATACCTACATGAAGCAACCCGAAGGTTTTGTAGTGAAGGGTAAGAAATAACTAGTATGCAAGTTAAAGAAGTCTCTATATGGGTTAAAACAGTCACCAAGGATGTGATATCAGAAATTTGATACATTTATATGGGGACTTGGCTTCACTAGAAGCAAAGCAAATCCCTCTGTGTATTTTAAATTATTTGGTGACTGTGTTATTTATCTAGTCTTGTATGTGGATGATATGTTGCTGGTTACAAAGAAATTATCCAGGATTTGAAGACCCATTTGTCCTCCAAATTCGACATGAAAGATCTTGGTTCTGCAAACTATATTTTGGGCATGGAAATTAAAAGAGATCAGACAAAGAGGAAGCTCTAGTTAAACCAGAGAAATTATCCCGAGACAATATTGCAGAGGTTTAATATGTAGGATAGTAAACCTTTGAAGGTTCATATTCCTGTAGTTGTAAAGTTATCTGCTGAACAGTTTCCCAAGACACAAGAAGAGGAAGAGGACATGTCCCGTGTTCCATATGCAAGTGTAGTTGGTAGCCTGATGTATGCGATGGTTTGTACTAGACCAGACATTGCTCATGTAGTGGGAGTATTGAGCAGGTTTATGTCAAAACTAGGGAAAGAGCACTAGACAACAGGGAAGCAGGTTTTCAAGTATTTGCGTGGCAGTAGTGATTATGGTTTGTGTTACCAAGAAAGACTAAGGTTAAACAGAGTGTTGGATATTCATGGCTTTGTTGATGCAGACTGGGCTGGAGATCTGGATCAAAGAAGATCTATAAGTGGGTATGTGTTTAACCTATTTGGAGGTGTAGTTAGTTGCATGAGTAAGAAACAATCTGTAGTGGCACTATCAACTAGAGAGGCAAAATACATGGCAACCACTCATGCAATCAAGGAAGCAGTTTGGCTGCAGAGATTGTGTTCAAGTATGGGGTTCATATAGGGAGTTGTAAGGATAGACTATGATAGCCAAAGTGCAATTTTCTTGGCAAAGAACCCTGCATATCATTCAAAGACAAAGCAAATTAATGTTCAGTATCACTTTGTGAGGGATATGATAGAAGACAAAAAGGTGTTGCTGGTAAAGGTGGACACTTTAAAGAATACTATAGATGCATTGACAAAATTTGTGAGCTCTAAGAAGTCCTCTTGGTGTAGAGAAACAATGGGCGTTGCAGCGTTGGATAAATGACTAAGCTCTCTTGTGGCCCCTTGTAGAAAGAAAACAACAAGTGGCAGAATGTTGGGTTGCATTATATTCTTTCCACAACTATCCCACGTAGTTAACTGGGGGGTTAGAAGGGGGGCGAATCCCCCCTTCATTGCATCGATTGTGTAGTGGGGGGGTGGTCATAGGGGGTTTGAGGGGTGCAAGTAACCCCAAAAATTTTGTTTTTGGACCATAGATTAGGTTGGGCAGACCCACCTATGGTTTTGTGCATGATTTTTTGCACATGGTTTTGGTTGCAATGGTTTTCGGTCCATGGTATTGGATGCTTCGACATGTATAAATATGTATTGTAACATTGAAAGGAAAATTTGGTAAACCCGGTTCTGGGATCTAGGGGAAAATCTTTGTGTATATGTGTTTTATGTGTTATGCTCTCCTATTGTTTATTTTCTGTGTTTTAGAATTTGTATGCAAGTAATTTCTATACGGGGTTAAAACCTACAACTTCCATATTCACTGTGAGAAGTAAGCTTTAAAACAATGTACTACAATATAAACCATTTTCTTTTACTCTGAATTGAAAGAAGAGGAACTATCCTCCTCATTCCTTCAAGAATTCATTTCTTTAAACATATATAATTTGTCTTGATTTCTATATCCTCTTGCTATGACCTTTCCAGTCTCTTCATCTATAACCTTGCATTTGGT
Organism: Pinus taeda; assembly: GCA_000404065.3. Lineage (NCBI taxonomy): Eukaryota > Viridiplantae > Streptophyta > Pinopsida > Pinales > Pinaceae > Pinus > Pinus taeda. Next base: position 23,163 of record APFE030731209.1, read on the forward strand.
TGATGTAAACACAATTATGTTTCCTTTATCTTCCATTTGGCCTACACTTAGAACATTATGCTTTATCCCTTGAACTAATAAAGTATCAACTAATCTTCTATGTTTTATTAATTTTGGCTCTACCTTTTCCCAAAACTTTTACTGGAGCACTATTTCCAAGAATAGCCTTACCATCTTGGTTTTCCTGAGAGACTCCATATTACTCTCATCTCCAACCATGTCATAAGAGAATCCACTGTCTATGTACCATTCATCTTCATCTTAAAACAAATAGAGATCAAGACTGCACCTTATCTTTTCTTCTTATTTCTTCTTATTATGAGAAATGTTGGAGGATCCATCATTTTCAAGTCTATCAATATTCTTATTTGATTCCTTGCCATGTTGTCTATGGAGATTCATTGATTTGTTCTTGCATTCTTTTTCTACATGCCAAAACTTGTTACATGCATAACATCTTATATGACTAGAAAAGGGAGCATAGGAGTCATAATATTTCTATTCCATATTCCTTCTATTGAAATCAATAGCTTTGTGACCAAATATGTTTCAAGTAAAACAGTATCCCTTGAAGAAACTTGAGTACTTCAGAGCTGATGTACTTCTTGTGAGATGACACCTTACTTGACATAATCTGCTTCTGCAATTGGATGCAACATGTCCATAATAATGACATATAAATCATTCAACATTATTGATGAAAGCAGAGAATAAATTAACACTTCTATAGGTAGGAGAATATTACTTCCTTTTAAGATTGAATTTATTTAGTTGTTGATGAGGTTGCCTTCTTATCACTTTATTGAGTGCTTCAGGTTTTGCATTGTTACCCTTTAGATTCCTTGCACTAGATTGTGAACTAAATTATCCTTTAACAATTTCATGAAAACCAAAACTAGATTCAATGGAAGGAGACCTTTGAATACTAGGAATTTTATCCAAAATCTTAGTACTATCTTGAAATCTCAAGTGTTTATCCTTTTCTTGTAATTTACCTTTTAGAATGTTTACCTCAACCTCCATCCTTTGGTATTGATTTTCCTTTCCAAGATATTGATTTCTCATTCTTTCTTCAACCTTTCTTCCTGCTTCCATTTTCTCCTTTAAGTTGATAATTTATTCCTTAGGCCCATTCTCTTGTTCTTCAAATTCTTGAAGTAGTTCTTCATGTCGGTTGTTTGAATTTTCAAGATCTGCTTTTAGAGAGACAAACTCTACTTCAAGGCCTTCATAATATTGTTTATAGTCTACTACAACATTTAATGATTTAATATGATCCTTTTTATCATATCCCTACAAATTATCTTTAGGATTAATAGTATTTTTCAAAGAAAGATGAAGTTTTCTTCTAAGGTTAAACATTTGTTCGAACTTGTCTTCTTTTGAATTAGTAACTCCATCTAACATAACAAAGGTTTTTTTATCATCATGTTCCATTTTTGACACATTGTTAGAAATACGAATACCTAATAGTTCTCCTGATGAACAAACTTCCTTTGGTTCTCTTCATGGATTTCCTATAGTTTATCCCATACTTCCTTTGGAGTTGTGTAATGCATAACCCTATTTAATGTTGAATCATGTACGTTATTAATGATGTCACTTAATTCCTTTTTGTTCTTTTGCAATTCTTCGACTGATGGAAGAATTTTGGTGAAGCCATTGCATACTAAAAACCACACATTAGATCCAAGGTTCATTAGAGTAGACTTCATCTTCTCTTTCCATTATTGATAATTATCATTTCTTAGCATAGGCACACCTTCATTGTCCATTGCTTGTGACATTCCTTGTTCTTATGCTTCTAGGGCCATGATTTTTAGATTTGTTTTCTCTTTAGAATGCTTACTTTCACTTTTACCCATGAGTGTAAGTTTAGTTGATTCATTTTCATCTTCACTATAATCATTATTATGTAAACAAGGAAATGTACATGCATAATTAGAACAAAAACCCATACATAATAATTCTTTGTTGTCGTCTTCTTCATTCTTGATCAATATAAAGTGGGGTCCTCTGAAAAATGAATATTTGCTGACATCTATAACTTCCACTGCATCTGATATATCATGTCACTACCACATTTTTCTATGTCCTTCCTTCTAGCTATCCTCTTCTTTACCATCATCCTTGATCCACTCCAAGTAGTTAAGCTTCAAATGAAGTGACCTTTTCTAATACCAATTGTTGGGAAAAATACTGAGAGGAGGGGCGAATCAATATTTTAAAACCCACTTAAAACTTTGAATTTCTAGTTCATATTTATGTACACTACGTTAAATAAGTAAAACAATGTATGTACACAACTATGATGAAGGAAAACCACATATATCTAGTTAACTAAATTTTAATATATTTCATCATCTGTTCTACTTTAACCAGTGTATCATTACTTCATTAGCCTTTAATTAAATAGTAACCATGAGCAGTAAGAATAGAATAAACCATCACACATAAGAAACACAACAACACATTAGGACAACATGATTTAGGTGGAAACTCAATGTGGGAGAAAACCATTGTTGTCGTCGTCTCTGTCTTCATCTTTTATTATAAAAGAAAACATTTTACAAGCTTGTATTGGCATAGACTCATATCAATACATAGGCACCCACTTGCAAAAGGATATAACCTTTTCTCATTCTCCACACCCACTAGAAGGGAGCTCCAACCCCGTAATCGCGTTTACTAGCACCCATCGTAAGGGAGCTCCAACCCCCATAAGCATATTTACCAACTACCACTAGAAATAAGCTACGACTTCCTCACTAAAGGCTCCAACCCTCAGCACCTCTATGGACCATGTTTCATAATGTTTCATATTGGATCCACCTGACCCAAAACATCAAACCTGTAGGCCACTTTTCATCATATTTTCAGAGTGTTCCCACTTCCATCATTTAAGCCCACTATCAATTAACAATTTTGAAACCAAACACTGAATCAACTCACACAATCACTGAACTAATTGAGTAGTCAAATCAATCATTGAGTCTCAATCAACTATTGTAACCAAACCAAACCAAACTAGAATATATCATATCAATGCACAATTAGTTATCAATATACCAAGCTAAACGCTGCTACCCATCACAGAAACCAACTGATGCTACTGCAAACCTTGATAAAGCATACATTAACTTGTATACTCTACTATTCTTAACCATTCCTATGTATGTAACCTTTTGTTGAATAATATCTGCATACAGATATCAAAATACTCATAATTGTCTTCTTCATTCTTGACCAATAGAAAGCAGGGTGCTCCCAAAACCGAATATTTCCTTACATCTGTAACTATCATTTCATATGATGTATAACTCTCACAACCATACTTTTCAGACTCCTTCCTTCAAGCTATCTTCTTCTTTCCCATCATCCTTGATCCAATCCAAGTGGTTAAGATTCAACTGAAGTAACCCAATCTGATACCAATTGTTGGGAAAAATACTAAGAGGGGGGTTCGGGGAGGGGGGTTGAATCAATATTTTAAAACTCACTTAAACCGTTCAATTTTTTCTTCAAATTTATGTACGATACTATCATTAAGTAAAAAATCATATGTACATGACTATGATGAAGGAAAAACACGTATATCCAATTAACCAACTTTTCATATATTTCATCATCTGTCCTACTTTAACCAATGTATGATTACTTCATTAGCCTTTAATTATATAGTAATGATGAGCAATAAGCACAAGATTAACCATCACACATAAGCAACATAGAAACACATGAGGACACAAGGATTTAGGTGGAAACCCAACGTGGGATAAAACCATCATTGTCGTCGTCTCTATCTTCATCTTTTATTATAAAGGAAAACATCTTACAATATTGTTGAATTGAGTCTTCTATGATCCAGATCAAGTTTACAAGAAATTTCTAGGTGTAAAGCACATGATATATCATTTGTCGACACGTTTCGAACCAACCAGTGTGGTTCATCGTCAGGTCAAGTTGAAGAATCAGATCCAGCTTCGCATGTTAAATAGTTTGAGCAAAGCCTCTAATGGCTAACTTGACCAACGACTAAATTTGACTAAGGTCCTTAGTCAAATTTAGCCGTTGGTCAAGTTAGCTATTGGAGGCTCTGCTCAAACTATTTAACATGCGAAGTTGGATTTGATTCTTCAACTTGTCCTGACGATGAACCACACCGGTTGGTTTGAAATGTGTCGACAAATGATATATCATGTGATTTACGCCGAAAAATCTCTCGTAAATCTTACAATATTGTACTAGTGCAAATTCATACAAGTACATAGGCACTCGCCTATAGAAGGTTACAACCTTCTCTCATTATCCAACACCCACTAGAATGAAGCTTCAACCCCCTAATTTCATTGATTGACACCCAACAAAAGGGAGCTCCAATGCCGAGAATAGATTTACTAGCTACCACTCGAAGGAAGTTGCGACTTCCTCACTGAAGGCTCCAACCCTTGACACCTATGTGGGCCATGTTTCATAATGTTTCATAAGTCTGGATCCACCTGACCCAGAACATCAAACATGTAGGCCACTTTTCATCATATTTTCACATTGGACCCACTTCCATCATTGAATCCAAATATTAATTGAAAATTCTAAAACCAAACATTGAATCAACTCACCCAGTCACTGAACTAATTGAATCATCAAATCAATCACTAAGTCTAAATAAACTATTGTAACCATATCAAAATAAACCAAAACATATCATATTGATGCACATTTACTTATAAGCATACCAAGACAAACACTGTTACCCATCACAGAAATCAATTGTTGTTGTTACAAACCCTGATCAAGCATACATCAACTTGTATACACTACTGTTCTAAGCCATATCTATTTATGTACAATTTCCCTGAAGAATACTTACGTTCAGATATCATCATACTAATAACAGAATCTGCATTACTATACCACTGAATCAATCACTCAATTACATACTAAAAGCATCACATCTTACTGAGCCGAAATACAGATAACCATGCAACAATATGATTACAAGTCAACATTTCATTCCATAATCAATTCAACCTAACTAGCACTATCAAACACAAATTATCATAAGAGGGACTTCATCAATAGTCAACAACAAATATAACATAACTAATGAGACATCATTATCATCTCACACTGTAAAACCCTAGTAGATGTACGTGACTCTTATAAAGAACTTACGCGTATGTACACACTTTTCATACTTGATACCCGCATATTGATCTAGCCATAATGTATAATATATACACGACTAGTTTGAAGAAGATCTGCATATGTACATGATCTATCACAGGAAAGCCAATAGACATATCCGAAATCACTGACTCAAACCTTCGCTGCAACCACAACACATACTACACATACAAATTGTTACAGACACATCGTAACACCATCATCACAGTTCTATCAAACCATAAACAAATTATCCAATATGTATTTATTTTAGATCTAATAGATCTAATCCATTTCGATGCTTCCTGCTTCACACCTATTTCATATCAAGTCATTCACAAATAATCCATCACATGCACACTCTAACACTTGATCTCCATCTCCTTATATAGTATAAGCCTTAGCCAATACCTTAGGCCAATCCCTTAGTAATTCTGATGGTATTATTTGATAGGATCAAATATCCATTGTTGTTTTCATTACTATGGGCCAATACCATGGTAAAGACCCTTGGTATTCATAATACCATGGTGCAGAAACTGTATATGCCTTCTCTTCATCATACATGCATATGTACGTGACTTTTCTTCATAAGACTCGCATATACTTTCCTAAAATTCACCTTTATCATCCCTCTATCTCTTAAATAATATTCCTTTGTCCATTCTCTATGTCACATTACATAACTATCATGTTTACATCTTTATCAAGTAGGTTTCCATCAAGCACAATGCTTTAGTCATAATGCCAATAGTTGAAATAAGCACCGCAAGTTTGGTACTCTATGATTGATAAATGTCAACTAAACTTGGGTTTTATAAAGATAATTTCTAGTCAAAATCTATCATTTGTATCATAAAAATGATTTTGTTATCTTGGTTCTACATGTAGATGATTTGATCATTATAGGTAGTCCACAAAATCTTATAATGTGGTGAATAATGTTTTAGATTTCCAAGGACTAAGTCCAAGAGAGATTCAAAGGGAGTAGATTGGTGTTAGTGAAAACACATTACTCAATAAGAGGGAGAATTATATTTTGGGATACTTTGAAGTGTTCACACCATGTTAGAGGTGACTTCATATGATTTTAAATTTTTGGTGAAACCCTATCCCTTATTGGTATCATACAAATTTTGGTCAATGACTTTTTGAAATCTTTCTATAGGTGGTTTTCCAACCATGGACATTATGCTACATGGAGTGCACTTCTTGAAGAGGTGATTATATTATGCGGCATTAAAATCTTCTACATTAGGAATATTTTTACTTACATGAGAAGTGCAACTTCCTTGGAGGATGAATACTAAGAACTAGGGAATAGAGTGTTTGTCCCTAGGAGCATTATGACTATGTGGTTTACTTGAAGAGGATGAACACTTGACTTAAGGACACTTGGGTTGAGGGAAAATTAGTTGGTGTTGGTTGCAGACTCAAGACATGTGTTGAGGAGGATTTCTATAGCATTGGATGCATGTATTTGACAACAAGGCTCCTTGTGATGAGGAGCGCTAGATACAATAAGCCCATGCTTGGAGAGTGTACTACTTAAGGATTGATCTCTTCATAGGTGCATACCTTAAAGAGAGAGAGGAACTTTACTTGGATATCTTATCTTGTGGATTAGATTAGGTTTCTACAAGGAATTAGTTTATATTTTATATTTTTACACTCCCTTGCTTATTCTATAGAAGGGGATGACATGGGATTTTACTATAATATAGTCACTAGATAATTCTATGTTATTGATGAACTTTTCTTGGAGTTGTTATACTCATGTTGATGCAACAAAGGAAAGTGCTAAAGTTTATGAGTGGTAAGAAATTAATAAGAAATTTTGCTTTAGGGTCTTATGCTCTTGTGCGAGAAGGACCTAGGGTTTATCACAATGAAACCCTAGAGGAGACTTGGAGCACTTTTCTAGGACAACTTTTGAGATGCAAACATGGAGATTCTCTTAGAAGACTTGTATAATGAAAGTTGGAGACCATTGATGAATCTTTTAGTGTTGATGCTAACTTATATTTAAGCCTTTAGAGTGCCTATGAATAGCTTAATGTGATTCCTTTCCATACCATGCTTACTAAGTAGGGCTCATTGTTGATGTTGGATTCCCTAACTAAGGTTTGAAATCATTTGGAGTGTGTGTGTGTACCTTAATTTCCAAACTTTTTGTACTCACAAATTAAATTTTCAGCATACATTATCATAATAATTGAGTAATTTATAGGGTTTGTTATTCATGCTTATTTAACCTAATAATAAGCCTATTTTTCAAGTTATAAGTAAACAAAATTTAAGTAGGAGGATTTGTGATTGTAATAAATTTGTTGTTCATAATTAATTTTCAAATTTTTTATATATTGGGTATTGTGGTCTTTGAGTTCTATCTCCAAGTACAATTTTTCGATGCTTATTGTCTTGAGATTCCTTAGGTATTGTTGTTGGACATAAGTAAAAAATATGTTGTTATAACCTATATTTCAAATTCAAATATAAAGTTGAAAGCTCGCATGGAATGGATTTGAGGAGATTTTAAGTTTTGAGGTGAAATTTATGGGTTTGTCTTAACCATAAATTTGTAAATTACGTTGGTCCCCACAAGGAAATGTCCTTCTAATCCCATTAGGCCCAAAGCCGAAATCCCATTAGATGGAGCACAAAAAGACAATGTGATATTTTTGAATGTTTGCCTTAATGAAAATTTGCTTTGATGAGAAATAATTGATCATTAAGTGCTTTCTTCAAGCAAATTATTAATTTACAATTTGATTACCAGAGTGTTATACACTCAAATCAAATATATAGATGATGATGAAAATAAACTTATACTATCTAAAACAATGTAATAAAGACTAAAAAGTGTACATTGTAAAGAAAAACTACTAGGCCTATTAGGTGGGATTATATCCTTGTAAATAAATTGGTGACTTCTCAAGCAAAGGTAGTGCAAAGATGGAAAAAGAACAAGTTCCATTTTGTTAACCCCATGTTCTCCTTCTAGAGAGACCACCAAACCTATTCAAAATTAGCTATGAAATGAATAGATATTGTAAAGGGATGCCACTGACATTTTTCCTATATGGAAAAGGATGTGAATACACTTTGGTTATTATAGAAATAGTATATTCCACATAACAACTCTTCTCCTATTAATGCATGTAATTAGTTTATCTATTTGGTAATTGACATTTACGAGCATCTTAGATAACCTTTTCTCAAAATAGTAGCTTTTTCAACCACACTAGAAAACTAAAACTTAACATCTTTTCTTCGTCTATTATAACCTTAAGAGGTTGCAAGTACATATTAGACATAGTCAACTTACTATCATAAGGTTTGAGAAAAACCATATATAATTATTGGAATGAGAATATATCACATGGAATAATCCAAAGGGTTAGTTCAAGTATTTGTCACTAATATTGCAAAACATTTGGCTAGTTTCATACCAATAAATATACAATTAAAAACCCTTAAATTAAATGCACTTATTAAAAATACTATATCTCAGAGTCTCCTTACTACATAGAATCACTCGAATATGAAACATTATATATTATCCCTGATAAAAAAAACCAATATACCCTTAATAAAAAAATCAATTTATACAATTATATGCTTTAAACAAACATAATGTACCTTGAAATTTAATTGTATAGAAAAACAAAGAGATGGCATGCAATTGTCCCTGAGCCATCAACTCATAGCAAACAATTACAATATGAAAGCCCAGTAAACAGAAATTGGAAATGGAACAACATGTAGTTGACTAAGTCAACTTCTCCACAAGCATTCACTCATTTTTTCACGTTGACTACTGAAACAATACCTAGGGAAAGCTTAATCTATTTATTTCTTGTCTTCATTTAATACCTAGGGAAAGCTTAATCTATTTATTTCTTGTCTTCATTCAGTGGTGATGAAGACTTAGTTATTGATTCCATCGTTTGCCTCCATCAGCATTGACACCACTTCCCTCATTGTTGGTCTGTCAGAAGGTGTCACACTGGTGCAAAACAGAGCAATTTTTAATACAAGGACCATGTTATCCACCACCCTCTTTTGGCTCAGATCCAATCGACCATCAAATACTCCTGAAGTCAGTGGTGTTGTCTGAATTGAGTTCCTTACCCACGTAACAAGGTCTCCTCCTTGCTCAAGTGGTTGTATTGGTTTTTTGCCCGTAATTAACTCGAACAAAACAACTCCAAAACTATAAATGTCGCATTTTTCAGTAACTTTCATTGTATATGCATACTCTGGAAACCAGTGAATAAACTGTTTTAGAACTCCAGTTCGGACATTACATCAGTAACAAAAATATTTGCTTACGTGGACTGAACAGTACTTTGCAGAAACAATAATTTAGAAAAGCAAATCTTAAGGCAGAAAATAATTTAGAAAGACAAATCTTAAGGCAGAAAATTAGGATGCTATATTAATTTTCAATTTATTTGGCATATTGACTGGTAAATTCAAATCTGCTGTTGCCACTGAGTGTCTGGATTTCATCTCTCTATCTCTCCATGATGTTATTGGTTTTTTTGGTTATTGTACAATTTTCTTTTACTTTGGTTTATAGGATATTTTCTTTGAGTTTCTTGATCTTTTTATATATTGTTTTATACGCGTGTAGTGTAAAAAAATATAAATAATATGAAAACAAGTCCCATCGCTAACTCTAATTTCTAGAATTTTGATTTTTAGAATCTATTTACAAAATTCCCACCTATTCCTAAACCAAAAGCTTTTGCTTTTGTTCTCTTTATTGAATGATATACTTGTTTTTCAAAATTGTTTCAATATTTCATTTAAACTTGTCATATGAAATGTCCTATTCATTGCAGAATATTATCAGAGGTTATGAAAAGAATATTTGTGGTATAAAGTGAGGTTCAATTCTGCTATATAAAATTCGAATTCAGTGTATTTGGCTAGTGACTCTACGATCTCAGAAAGGTTTTAGCTCTGGCTATTGATAATGCTTTAAGGTTTTAGATCACAACCACTCATTGTGTTGGGACACTATATGCTGAATAATGATGGTTCTGGAGTGCTATCTATAAGAAATCAAAGCATTAATAATGGATTATTGATCCTGTCTTATTTTTTATTTGAACAAAAATATATTAAATAATATTTCCACCCTGTTATGGTCATTGTTGCTGATGACAGAGTGAATGATGACATTTTTCTTCAACAAATCAGGCTTACTATGATTTGATTCCCACTGACAGCATTAACATGAGATAGGAATCAAAACTTTTGAAAGACTTTATACACGAACATGATATTCATCAATTAATTAGAACAAAATTTCATTATTATATGAAGGCAATATATGATATTGTTCTTCATGATTTGTGTTTATTATTAATTCGAGTTGTTTAACATTTACCAACAAAAAATAAATTAACTTATAATTTTGTTTTTAAAATGTCGTGTAAGATATTTAAAGATTCTATGCTTATGTTATGTTTTGTGTTTTGAAGGTCGAAGAAAGTGTAGATTTGGAAATTTCTATAAAGTTTTAAATTCTTTTGGAAAAAGTTTTAAATTCTTTTGGAAAAACATATACTAAGAGACTTTGTTAGAGGAATTGTTATGAATTTTTAGAAAGGAGTATGTTTATCAAATCAAGAAGTACATAGATTAATCTTCGGGGAATAAAGTGTTGTATATATAAGTTAGTAAATTATTATTGAAAGCCTAAATCTAAAAGACTATAAGTCCATGTGTAATATCAAGGTCAATTACACCTCTAAAAAATTGGGACTATCTAAAAATGTGCATATATTCAAGAGCATTGAACAAGGTTATTGTTTCTCTCTCAAAGGAAACTACTTTCAAACCCTCTTTTCAAGTGTGCGGTATATTGCTTGGATGAACTCTTTTACTTATATCTTCTTATCCAAACTTACTTTTCTAGTTCTTCCATCATATACATGATAGTTTGACCTCATGCTCATGAGTTCTATCAAATGACTCTACCATGCTATATTAACTCATATGGGTTAGACCTCATATGTTATGTGTACTTAAAAATGATACTTCATGCATAATCATTCTTTTAGTCATTGTGTTATGTTCTTTTCCATGGGTTTCTTGCTTAGACATGGTGTGATTTTTTTATACCTAGTTGTGAATGTAATGAACATTGGGTATGACGTGATAACACATATTAACTATACAATTTTTATTCTTTTGCCGAGCATTATACTATGGGGGGATATAATTGTATAATTTTTGTCAAGACTTAGGTCAAACAGTACTACCAATAATATAGTTGAGCTAACATATTTCATATCCTAACTATACCTAAGACTTTTCATTTTTCCCTTTTCACTCTGACATCATTTCATAAAAGTTATTAATATCACTCATATTTGACTTGTCATATGTCACCAGAAAGGTCTAGCCAAATAGTTTTAGGAACAATGTAAGCCAAAGACAAATGAATCCAAAAGGCTAGAACTCAAGAAGATGAAAAGTTAGAAAATAAAAAAAGATGTAAAGCTAAATCCATGCTACCTTATTAGAAATTACTTTACCCATAAGTCCTATAATAAAAATGTATACCTAAAGAAAATATATAAGAAATAAAGGAAAAATGGGAAAAGGGGTAACAAAATGAATTGTTCATGTAGTAACTCTAATTAGACCTCCCTATAAAAAAGGTTTGCATGGATCAATGAAGATTCCTAACTCTAGAAAGCTAGTTGAACTAGTTAGAATACCTTTAACATCATCATATATGATTTTGAAAGTCAATACATGACATTCCTTTCCATTTTTGTAAGCTATTCCATTATCTTCTCTATTGCTAAGACTGTGACCTAGGCAATTCTTTTTGACATAGGAATTGTAACATGTAATAAGGGTAAGGTGGCACCACCATGGTAATCATTTGCAAATTATAAAATTAACTTATACTATGATATTTTTAGAAGAGATTACTTATTATGCATTTCCTAATGAATTTTGTTGAGACATGATTCACTATTATAGGTGGGTCCCCCACACTAAGATCCATGTAGTCGTAGGCACACAAATATGTAAACATCAAGATATGTGCCACACATTTTGGGATCCATGAAATTCCATTGGGATATGTGTCACTACTTAGGGACCCATTCTAGTGCACGAACACCATAATAGTGGTATCCACATAATCACTTGAAAGTTGGTAAACATATGAAGTATACATGATCTTATTATGGTGATTACTAAATGATATCCTCACACACAAGTGGAGATCACCCCTTTTTCACCATTTTCTCTCACATGTGACTCATTTCTAATCACTTGGATGGGGTACTTGACATGTGTGTGAACAATTCTACCAGGTGCACTTTATCTCAACTAACTCACATGTGTGAACTTTTTAGAGCCTTATAGAAGGGTGATTTCATTTTTTATTGTCTATACATATGTATGGTGGTTATAGAGCCTTCTTCAAAGGTACACCTCATATCTTCCTTTCTTTGCACAAGAGTGGGAATGCTCTTGGTTTTCTCCATGGTCTGAGGAGGGTGCTCAAGGTTTCTATCATGGTTTTCACTTCACACATGGGCTTTTACCCCTTGGTTGAGGAGAGCACCTTTACTATTGACTCTTTTTGCAAACACTTATGATGTTCTCCCATTGTTTCACTTGGGAACATGGTACTGAGATCATGCTTTACTTGAGCACATGGTATGAGCACCTTGTATTTTTTCTATCCCATTGTATCTCATGTATGGCTTTAGGGAGTGCCTCATTTATATAAAAGGGAAACTAGTTCAAGATGATTATTTTCTCAATATTGGTTTCATATATTCTCTATTTTCTTAAGTGAATATTCTAACGTAATTACAGAAGGATTTGGTTATGTAGGTTTTTATTGATGGAATTATTACAAAGCAAACAACGTAAGTGAGATATGAATTGTTTCTATTTCATTTATTTGTTAAAATTTAGGCTAAATCTAATGTATTAGGGGTGAATATCTTAGCATGTAATTCCTTACCTACTTCTACCTTTAAAATTTAAATTTTATAATACTTGGGTTAATTATTTAGGATTAACCTCCCTATGATTCTTGCATAGTTAATTATTTGTCGGTCTAATGCTCAACAAGCAATATTCCAAGATTTATTGGGACTTCAAACACAAATGGTAAGCGGAGAAGTAGTCAAGAGTAGATTAGATCCCATATATCCCATGGTGTTAAGGATATGATCACAAAGCAATAAAATAAAAAGTGAATAAAGAAATAAAATATAGACCAAGCAATACAACAAAAATGCCAATATACACGTTTCATCTAATCTGGGTTATGAACATAAAAAACAATCAGTCATTCCTTTTATTCCATCCTACAAAATTAAGGGATAAAACTTGCAACACATCTAATGCAACCTCCTCTTCACTCATATTCTCCTCACTTGATATTATAATTCTTTCTCAAAAATAATATAGTGGAAATAAAATTCCCTCATAAAAAGGGGTTTCCTTCTAGGAAAAAAATAAAATAAAAGCATAACTTATTTCTACCATCAAATGTATGACCTAAATATGTATGGGTCATATTGAATAAGAAATTACAATATTTTACAAAATATTTTTTGAAAAAAAAAATCTCTTCGTGGGCACTATATGGGAAGAATGCATTATATGGTATATTAGTTGGATCTCATCAATAGGGATCTCGTTGATGAGAAATCCAAGTTAATGTTTATTCGAGAGGGTTGGTTGTTACACTACCAGGTGTTTGTGGAAAAAGATAAGAAACAAGTCAATGATAGAGAAACCTACCATAGCTTCACTTTGAGTCAACCAAAGGGTACTCAAATTTGACAGTCAATCAAGAATCAAGATGAGTTGATGGGTTGTGCCTTGTCCATAGTTAGAAAGGTGTTGAGTTTCCATGATGAGCACTCAAAGGCTAGCATGAGACCCATTATGGGTAGAACCGAATTGTTTGGGAACCGAATTAATTCAAGGTTACCGATCGATGACGTTGTTGCTTGTTCATTACTTACATGTATGAAGCTACCAGTGTAGGGTAGTGATCCCTCAAGAGAATGGAGCATATTCATATCATTTCCCTAGAAAGAATTTATGGGGGATTTTTTAAATTATATGTGTTAATATTACTAATTGTTAGCCTACATAAAGGTTTCCACTAGCTACCAACACTGAGTTTTCACTGGAATAGATTGTGGTCTTGACAAGTCATGCTAAGTCGAATGGTTATGTTAGGTTGACTAGTTCTAGTGAGTCGACTAGTTGAGTCATTTCGACTAATCCTATCTAGCCATGTTAGGTAGACTGGTTGGGTCATTCTGACATATCCTATCTAGTCATGCTAAGTCAACTAGTTGGGTCATTTTGACTAATATTATTTAGTCATGCTAAATCGAAATTTTGTAGTAAGTTGACTATTTATGATTAGTAAACTAGCTGTGTTAAGTTGACTGGTCAAATTTGGTCCACTAATTGGGTTATTTCAAAAAGCACTTGATCGAATGAGTATGGTGGTGTCTTCCAAATTTAATTTCACAACCTTTGTACAAGTAGGAAATGTATAACTATGTTTCCATAATGAGACCATGTAGGTTGGGTTAGGATAAAGTAACACCTCTCATTCGGCTTAGAAGTAACTAGGGGTGGGACGGGGTGTTATAGAGTGGTATCAAAGCTTAAGGTACAACATAGAACCTTTGGGGATAAAATATTGATGTTCTGTTATAGAGTGTGGTAATCAATTTGATTGATTGTTGTATGTTAGGGAAGAATTTGATTATATATTTCATGTCGTATGAAATTACTGACCTTGATGTAATCATTATTTTCTGATAGGATTCCTAACTTAAGGTGAGGTGTTTTAGATGGATATAGACTAGAAAACTTATTGCAATAGAACCAAAGTGATAGTAAATATGATTAGTTATATTTGATTAGATAATAGTTGTACATGTATGAAAACACATAAGAAGACACCAAGAAACAAAGGATGAGCAACGTAATGGTGCAGTATAGAATTGATAGATATCAACATGGATATAAAGAGGAGTCAGTCGAGAAACAAGGAGAGGGAGGTTTCCTTGATTGGATGGATACTCTCAAAAGTCTAAGGATTAGGCTAATAAGCTACAAGGTTGACAACGAAAATATTTCTAGGGCCTAAGAGAAGTAGGAAGAAGTAAATGTAGTCATATTGAAAATCCTATCAGATCTAGAGAGATAGAAATAGCTTGAGCTATGAGCTATCTACAATCTTAAGCAGAGTTCATTGGGACTTGGAAGACAAGAATTGAAGACTAATTTTTTTGAAAGCAACAAATCCAAGAAGAGACAAAGGAAAGGAAGTGAAGACACAATGAGGGGTGGATCTATGAGTACCCTAGAAAGGTGGACAAGAAGTCTTGAGCAGCTACCTAGTGTTGCAACCAAAAGGAATTGTCAATGGAGAGGAAGAGAAATGATTTTAGGCAGGAGGAATTCAACTAGGCAAAGCCTCCTACCTTTGAGAGAGAAGTGAAGAAGGCTTAAGAAGTAGAGACATGGCTAATTGGAATGAACAATTTTGTAAGGGTCCATAGTTACTATAAAAATATGAAGGCGGGAGTAGCGACTATCACCCTAATGGGAAAGGATGATATATAGCAGGAAGACCTAAAGAATGTCAAGAAAATTCAAGAGGAAGACTTGCCTTGGAGGAGATTTGAGAGATATTTTCGGGAAAAATACCTATCTAAGGGGCACTATGATAGTAAATCTAACGAATTTTATGAGCACAAGTTAGGGAAATTTCTAGCTCATGAATATGCAAGAAGATTCATAGAGTTGTTGAGGTATGTTCCCTACCTCAAGGATGAGAAACTAAAGATACAAAGGTATATCAATGGATCGCCACAACCCTTTTGGCTAGAAAAAGTAGAGTTTAACAAAACTTGAACTCTAGATAATGCTATCAGAAAGCTAAAGTACTATTATGGACAATCCAAGCACAAATCTAAATATAATATTTATTGGAGAACAAAGGGAAAGTATATATGTAAAGGAAAGGGGTAAAATATTGCAAGATGCGTGTAATGTGGAAGTGTGAGATTTGGCACATCTGTAAGGAGTGAATCTCATTAGAAACCCCCTTTTTATAATAAATACTAGTTCTCTGATCCTTCTAGAGAGGAGATGGATGGGTCTAGGTGGAAACCCATTGAGTGTTGGAAGTTTGGGGAAGACAACTTATGAAGGAATTGTTATTTGTTATAAGGAAATCATCCAAGAGTATACAATGTATAGGAATATATGACAGTAAAATACATGCCCAGAGCATACCACACATCTATGAAACATTAGATAATAGACAGGCTAATCACCAAGACTTAGCTATCAAAATGGAAGGTATAGTCAATAACTAGTCTGCTTCTATTCTAATTGACCTTGGCTCAAATTTTTATTATGTGAGTGCGTCAATTGTATGGAAGTGTGTGTTGAAGAGCACATCACAAGTCAACTCATGGATGGTTCAACTAGCCACCATAACCAAGAGGAGGGTTGAACACATGGTGAAGTTATGTCTAATGGTGATGGAAGACATGCTCACAACAACTAACTTAAACATATTACCTTTGGGTTGATAAAACTTATTAATTAGCATGGAATGGTTGTTTGGGCACAAAATGAAGGGTGATTGCTTTAGCAAGATGATCAAGTGCCTTAATGACAACATGGAGAGAATCATGCCAGAAGGAAAATAAATGGTTGTGACTATTAGGAAAATCATTGCACTATAGCTGAAGCAATGCAATAGGAAGGGATGAAAATATTAGCAGTGCAAGTGACCAATGAACCACGGACTAAGAAGTGAAAAATGGAAGACCATCCAATCATTAAAAAAAGAATTGATGTGTTTCCTAAAGAGAACCCTAAATTGCCACCACACAGGGAAGTCAATTTCTCCATAGAATTGTTGCTAGGGGAAACATCGACATGTAATATCCTAATAGAATAAGTAAGTTGGAATTTATAGAGCTAAAGCTACAACTAAAACCAATGCTAAATAAAGGTTATATAAGGGAAAGTGTGTCAACTTGAGGAGCATTGATGTTGTTTGTGAGAAGGAAAGATGACACACTAAGATTGTGCATAGATGATAGGAAACTCAATAAAGCTACCATAAATAATAGATATCCCTTGCAATGTGTTGTCATTCTCATGATACAGATCATGGTTGTGGGGAACCTGTTCTCGAGACATCTTGAGATTGATTATAAAAACAATTAAAATTAATGGAAGGAAGAGCAGGCCATGAGAGGTTGCAAGCAAAGCTTCTAATTATGAAAACCTAGCCTTCTAAAGCAGAATAGTCAGAGAGGCTATGAGAATTGCAAGGTAAAGGTGTATAGCAGAAAATAGAAGAGACAGAGCTTTGGCATATGAAATTAAGAAACTTTGCTTTAACTCTGTAGAAAGAATGATGGATGAAGAATAAAATTATGAATGCAATTTCTAGATGTGGAGTGCCTCATTAAGGGCATCAAGATTAATTTTAATGAGTACAATTAAGTAAATTCATTAATAGCTAAACCAAAACACCAGTTACATACTACACTGTCAAAGAGAAGAAAATACATAAATTTGAAAGCTGAAACAAGAGAAAAATAATGACTGCAACTTCCCAATGTTGGAATCAAACAACAATATCATATTCAGACTTCAAAAATATTTCTTTTTACATTTCTGGTCTTGGGTGACTATGCCCTTCTGAACCTACACCCAGTCTCATTTTTGGGAATTTTTTTCTATCTTCTAACCTAACTGTACTAACTAATTTTTTAAACTATTTGAGTAACTCTTTGTCTCTTTTTATAATTGTTGTTTAAAATAATTCAAATTACAAAGGGTAGTTTTAGTATTAACACACACACACACACAGCATTGAACTGAGATTTTAATTTTGGGTGAGAGTTGTCACATATTAATTTAATACAAGTTGATTCATAGCGCGTAGGTCCCAACTATATTATGTGTCAACACCAATTCAAATTATAAAATACTTACAGAGGTGCCTTTGGAATTTTTCTGGAGATGAGGAGAGTGTTGTCGTAATAAATCATGATCATCAATCTGAAAACAAGTGGTTTAGGCCAAACCACTCTACGGGGGTTGTCTCTGGCATAAACTTCATGTAGTTTATGCCATTGGGTTTTCGTTGGATGGAGCAAGGCAGTGTGAACCATTGATGGAAAGTAACAAATTTGTAGTTATTTAACCATCTCTAAAGTTGTACTCTGGGGTTCAGAAAATTATAGCGATGGCTACCAAAACTCTCAGTGCAGGTTCTCGTTTTCTGAGAAGTATCCTTATGTGTGTGCTTGTTTTCATCATTTGTAGCATTTTCTATGTTTCTCCTGGTATCGTTAGCCATGCTTGCCTTCCAATTTATTTCTTTATGTTGAATTCCCTTGATAGTAGATGTGAATTTATCATTGAATCCCCTGAAAACATCAGCTTTCTAAGAATCCATGATTGCAAAGATCTTTTCAACATACTCTACTTCCTTCTTTTCATTGGCCATCCTTTTTATGCATGAACCCATGTTATCCTTGGGTGAAGTTGTATCTTGTTTTCTCCTACCAGGGACACTGTATAGTCCTAACATTTGAATCCCTGAAATTCCATCATGAATTTTCTCTTTCCCACTAAATAAGGGGTAAATAGGACTCCAACAATGAAGTTCCTTAATAATTAATGTTTCTAGATGGAATTTATTATGTAAATTCTTAAGGAAATCAATAGGAACTTGCACATATTCCTCTTGTAACTTGGGATTCTGTAACATTAAATGGTCTAGTAACGTCTAGAGATTTTTGCATATCTAAAGGGTTGTTTTTGTTTCAGAGCCACAAATATAATCACTTGATGGATTAAAATGTGATATGGTCAACCAATCAAGAAACCTATCAAGGAACACATTTTTAACTTCTTTAAAAATGTTTGGGGTGTTATAGTGCAGATTTGCAAGTATGTTCACCAATGATGTTGTCCTTTGTTGAGCATGAGCAACAGGAGGCATGCAATTCCTTTTCAATGCACAAGCATAATTTATCTAATCCAATGAGCCATATAAATCTATTGAGGCTAAGACAACACAAGGCCCATAATCTCTTAATGATGCCATAATTGCACCAACATCATGGAAAGGATCATAGACAAGAATATAATATTCTTCTGATTATTGACAAATCTTGTGCACATCGACTAGACACAAATTCTTCTAGGGGTAGTGCCAAAACTTGAACTAGATCTCGAATAAAATCAGTAATGATCAAAGAACAAAATTAGTGTCACTTGAAAAATTATCTACTGGCCACATTGAATTCATGAGGATGTATCCCTTGGGATTATCATGGTTTGAACATATATCAAGTAGTTTTGATTCATTATGTAGTGTAAATTTTAGCAATTCAAGGACCTCAGCTACTACTGATATTGCTAAGTGCATGCTCCTAGGAGAACTAACAACTTTATCCAAATATTAAAACCCTTCTGATTCACATAGTTGGAGCAACATAGATAACATTTTGGATTTTAATTAAGACACTGAAGCATCAATAAATATTGCATCTTTGAAATTATGCACTTTCAACTTTAGTATTAAGCCTATTAAATAAAGTACACCCCCATTTTTACAGAGTTCCTTGTTTTGTAGAATTGGTTCCCTAAATGACTTTTGTAAACAAAGGGAATGGAGTGCTTCTAATGAAGCTTCACACTGCTGGACATTAGTTATAGCGATGGTTTCAATAGCAAGGAAAGATGGTATTTTACCTTGTTGTTTTATACTCAGTGCCCGCAGTTCGAGCTCAAGAAACCCAATGTATTTTTTTACTGAATCAAATGCAACATCCATGAACACATCAACCTTTGGATGTGCAAGAAAAAGATGTGCAATGTCTTTCCATTTAGGAGACACAAAATATGTTAAAAGATAAAGGGTACATGTAGCCAATGTTGCATGGTAAAGCATCAAGAAGTTCCCAATTCAACTATCATGCTCTGAATGTGCTAGTACCACAAGCATAAAGAAAACCAAATCAATAATTTTCTCTGTAAATCTCAACTCATCCAACAATATCTGCTCAAGTTTGACATGTTGGGGCACTAAATCACTGAAAGTATGCAAAATTCGAACAACACATAGTAAGTACTGGAGGCATAACTTAACGCCATTTGAAGATACAAGAAAAACTAAAAGATGCAAAGGAAACTATCAAGCTACCTTTTCCATATCAACCTTTACCAAAGAGACTTTCTGAGTAATAGTGCACAATGTCAGATTATGAGATCTTCCAACAATTTCTTTATTTCCTGTGAATTGTAGACATGCAACTCTTCCACCATAGCATAAAGATCAAGTATATTATCAAAATTATACATTGAATCTCCCATACTAACTTGCACCTAATTGTTCATGGTCCAAATCCAAGAGGTAAAAATAAGCTACAACACAATGGATCAATGATTTATTTGATTAGCTGAGGCAAGTAACAATATTTTTGAAGATTGATCTAACATCTGGGTACTTGTTGACAGTGCTGGAAATCCGCCAACCAAGGTGGTCTCCCCGATGTGAAGTCCCAGTTATACCTCACACCAGTTGGAATAGGAGCCCCATCTGGGATATTGGCCTAACTGGCATATATTCTTATAGATTTTCTTTGGCTAGAAAGTTTGGCACAAGGGAGTTATGCACAGGTAATATCAGGTGAACAAGTGAGTATGCTCGGTGAGTGTTCAATTGCATGTGTGTCAAGATTCTTCTACTGTAGAGGGAATGTAAAGTGAGACCCTAGGAGAGAGGTAATAGTACCACCCTATTATACACGCACACACACACGGAAGATATCCATCTAATATCCAGCATGATATTCAACAAATATGGGATGATCATTACAAGAAATATTTGTCTAACATCTAGCTAAATATTCCACAAGGAAGCGATAGTTATTAAAACCATTACAACACATTTTCAATTAAATAAGCACTAAAATAACCGAAATAGTTCAGCTACTTTAGTACAGATGAAAGAAACATGAATCATAAGTATTCACAGAACAGTCTTACAAATATTCACAACCCATGCATGAAAATATGCCAACCATTAGGCTTCAAGTATTAAGTAAATTTCACAAGACACGTGTATACAACAAACACCACTAGTCCCAATAGTGGAGTGTTGGAGCCACTCCTTTCTCCCAAAAATAACTAGCTTGTGTCTCTATGCATTGACGGAGGAGCCAAGGTGAAAATTTCTTTTCTTGTACAATGAGGGTGTATATATAGCGAAGTGGTTATGCTTCACCTTCCATGTGACTCTTTGACTACCCTCATGACTATTTGAACTCCCATGACTTTTCAACTTTACATGACTCTTCATATTCTATATGTGTCCTTTGTATTTCCACTTTACAATACATTTTGAGTAACAATTTACATGGACCACAATAATGATATGGAATATGACAACTCATGACATGAAATTGCTGACATAGATTACTTGATGATATGGTAATGTCAAGTCACTATTGTTACTCCTTGGTATATGTATTCAATAAGAGATGTGTCCGATGATTCATCTTCATGAGAGATATGATTTGTTATTCATATCTACCCTCCAAAGGGTTGTGAATTAGATGGAGTCTTCATGCAGTCTTGATCTTTGGTCTTCCATTATAATCCATTGTTAATTCGTCTTCTTGTATGATGATCATATTATATCCTCAACTACTTATGGGCCTTCTAGCATGTCCTCCTTCTTCATATCCTTCTTCATCAGCCTTCCATAGCATGACAAAGTTCATGCATTTGAAATCCACTCATGCCAAGATGACATAAGTCTGATAAATGCCAAGTCTAAGATGTTTCATGATTATCCACTGACTGAGCAAGAGTTGCACATTGCATATTGTTAAGAGGAAGGGTTCTAGCTTGAAGTCTGGGACTATGAAATGCATAGTTCAAGAAGGTTGGATGAAGCTAAGTTGCTGGGAATTTTTCAAAATCGAGCTAAGTGAGGGATCAGTGAAATTGATGTAAATAGTGATAGGATTTGACTATGATCACACATTTAGAGTGATTTATGACACAATATATCATACAAAACAAATTAACAACATACTTCCCTTAGTGTGACAACCTTTACGACAATTTACAACAAGTATGAAACTAAATATACATGTTGGCTTGTATGGGCCTGACCCAGGTTCAAAGATGATTTAGCCAAGCAAATCCTGGTACTACTGGCCCTTTCGGCAACATTCCATGGAAGGCGAACTGAGGTCTCACCTAAAGTAGTATGGGAGGGTGCTAGAACCAGGTTTATGCACCTTGGGGATGTATGATAAGCTTCTAGAGGTCTACGGTCTGACTCATTTCTATGCGCACTTGCTATCCTTCATAACCTATGATGCTGCTCCACGCAACCCTACTTGGGGCGCAACCCGTATAATACCCAAGTCCCTTGTTATTTAATCTATTATTATTTGATTACTTGACTTGTTTATGTAAGACTAATGATTATTATAGCATATTCAACAATCATATCAATGCGCGCAGTAAATAAAACAATATCAACGTAGACAAGGCAATGTACAACAGATACATAGAAATAAGAAACAACTTCTCTTTATTAATCTTCGATCCTGATTATAGACTCGACACTGCCCTATGCACTCAGCTGCAGGGGTCCATGCACTTAGCTACGAACTCTACTAGGCCTCTGCGCACTCAACTACAGAGCCTCTTCCTACTACTACGACCCAGTACACTTAGACTCTTATTCTATGCTTGAACCTTTCCCCTCTTCTCTCTAATTTGCTATCTTTACACTTAGAGCAGGCTGACATGACTTTAGATTACATTATAATATTTTAGGGTGGATAACCCTATGACTCATCCTATCCTTCGTGCTCCGTGCCTGCAATTCGTGGAGTCTTACAAAACCTTTGACCAAAACTTGGGCTTTGAGACCCAAAACATGCTTGGGGGGGATTCCATGCCCAACAATACACTTTGTGATGACTGTGATGACACTTGTTCGATAGTGATTAAAACTTTGAAAATGAGTGTGATGGAGGTTTACATGGTAATATCAACTCATTTACACAAGGAGAACCTCTTAAAACCACCAAAACAAGCTTACGTATATTGTGTGACACTTAACATGTTAAAATATGGCATGTACTAAAGTGAGAATGAAACTTGTGATATGCAAACAACAATGAGAACAACACATGCCAGAGTGAAGATAACATGAAAACAACACTAACTATAGTAAAATCAAGCAAAAGTCATAACCGCAAAAATGAAAACAACGCTCATGAAAAAAAGGTGTGCAAAAGAAACACTTTGCAAAACTGACTGAAATAGAAGTGCAAACACAAATAGAAGTGAGAAATTGTCAATGTTAGTGTGCACTAACTGTTGACATGGATTCAACATTGCACATGCACAATCTTGATGGATCATCTTATATTTTTTCAAGATTTCATAGAAGAATGTGTTCATGAACTTGTTGAAAATTGAGCATGTGTGAGAAAGTACCCTCGAAACTTCCAATCCAACGAGGGAGCTCAAAAGAATCAACTAAGCAAGAAGTGACTATGGAATAACCGATCGTAAGATCCACAGTAGGATTTGAAATTCGAGTGTAGGCAAAATTTGGAGGTTGTTTTCATAGCGAAAATAATTGCTGACATACTGGTAGAACTCCAACTTCTCTGCCTTGGTGAGTTGTTTCATGTAGTTTCTAGTTATTTAGGAAGTATTAGTTCATCATTCAGATTGCCATGACTTCCCCACTTACCCTGAGTGTAAACATAGTCCCATTTATTACTTTACCCAGTTAAACACACACATAAGGTCAGTGATCACACAATGTTTCAAATCCAGATAGGGTAATGAAGTTCACGAACTTTATATTTCCAGAGTATAGTTTTTCATCTCTGGTGTTTCTCTGCTGCCAGCAGGCCTAGACAGTACCTCAGTAAATTTGCTCCACTGCTAGCAAGCCTGGTGGAGTTTCTTCCTTCACCTCTCTGTGCATGGAGCCTTTCTCTTCTTTTGCCTTTATTTATTTATTTATTTATTTAAAGAGGAGTGTGCATAGGAACTTATTCATTTTATGGGCGGAAGAGGGATCCCAATTTATTGAGAGTAAAAGAGGTTGTGCCTTTAGAGAAGCATATATAAGGCCTCTGATATTGGTTTTCTCATTTAGATTTTTCCCTTGTCCTTCTCTACTTGATTGGATTAGCCTAAAAACACTGAAACATAAAAACCCAAGTGTAGGCATGAATTTTATAGAATAGACATGGATATCATGGTTTGACACAAGGATTTATTAATGCAAGGATCATATTTTATGTCAGAACATCATTGACCAAAAGATGTAACCAAGACAATGAAGAAGGATACAGAGTTGGCCAAATGTTTCAATGTGATAAAATCCTTTTCTATTTTTCCACATTCCCTTTTGATCCAATAGGGTAAATTCATGCAAGGTCTCACAAAATGAAAGGAAAGACAACACACAACAAGGAGAAAAACCAGAAGACAAGAGATAAAGTGGCTAAAGAAAAACAAAATGCGAAACCAAAACCGGAAAACACAAGACAAACTACAAGAAACGAATGCAGGATGAATGTGCAGGCAAACTAAAATGCAACTAGAACTAATCCTAACCTAGCCAGCTAGAAGATCAAGGTCACGTATAATGGAATTTACAATGTAGCCACTGTAATTGTTCTCGACCTGTAATCACAAATATGTGATCAATTAAAACAAATATAAAACAATGTGCAATGGAAAATATAGGAGCTTGTATAACTTGCACAAAAAATTGAAGGTCTTGCCTGTTAGTAGAAAGATATTTCATAGTTGCTACTTTTAACCAATTCACATTCTTACCTTTCCGATGAAAATCAAATCTAAAAAAACCTTGGAAACTTCTTGTGAATGTACCTTCATTTATGTCATCCCTTTTAACAAGCATGAGAAAACACTGAAACTTGTTATTTGCAAAAGTGTTTTCTAAGTAAGATGCTTCTAGGAAATGATAGATTGGATCGTGAAACTTAAAAAATCCTCTTGAAAATGATGAAATCTATGAAATGATGAATTTTAAATTAGAGGCACGAGATTACAATGAGAATATTGTGAGGGAAAATAGATATGATCATATTCAACAAGCCTACCAAGATAGTGGGGACCTGTCATAACCATCAACGAAGGTTGAAGTGCCTCAACTGCTTGACAATTATCCAAATAGTGAAATGTTGAACCATAAAGATGGAAGGATGTAAAACAACTGTCATTGGATGTGTTGGTGGGAAAATGATAAGTTGAAAAACAGTCATGAAAGACATAATCATAATAACATGGGAAGATTAAAGCATCATATTTTGAGTTTGTAATAAACAAAGATAAATCAATTTGAACAGCTCTTTGAATTCTTTGAACAATAGAACCAACTTCCTCACTTGCCGAATGTTACAAACCATTTTCCTATAAATGGTGATAAATTCTACAAGCATCGTAATCATTGTAATAATGAATGTCGGCACAACAAACACATGAGACCAGTCAGGACATAGTGAATGAAGAAGAATTTGATTCATGCAATAACTCATGCAATCATTATTACCCAAGAGGAATTTCGTGCAATGAAGGGAAAGATTCGTAATATAACATTCGCAAGAATAACCATGAGCTGACTATTTAGAAATGAATATGATAAACATGATTCACTCAACCAAATATAGTATTTGAAATTATCAACTTCACAATTCCATGACCCTATGAGATAAACGTATTCTAAACCCAATTTTGATGAAAGAGATTTGCATGAATATGAATCAACTGAAGAATATTCTTGGATCTGATAAGAAGTGAAATCTTGAAAATTTTGAAAACTATATCCAAAATAGCAAACATATTTTAAAAATAAATTTACATTAAGTGAAACCATGGAAAGATAAGGATTATGTGAGAGAAACCGAATTTGACTTAGTTCAGGGGGCTTATCAGATTCTTGAGATCCTGACATGACCATCAATGAAATTTGAAGTGCATCGACTTCCCAACAAGTCTTGAAAATTTAAAGGACTGTAAAATCACATCTTGAATATTGAACCAGTTCATGCATGGTTTGAGGATAGTTTCTACCATTGGTTTCAATAAGACCACTTATCACCAAATGCTAACCATGTATGTCACTAAATTGAACATATTTTTAAACTTCAACAACCAAATTACTCAAGTTGAAAGATTCATCTAATCACAGATATGAAGATGCATGAATCAAAGAAAGTTTAAGAGCATGTTGGTTTGGAGAGTTGTCTTCATGAAAGAGAAGATATGATGAGGGATGGAAAGAGTACTCAATTATTTTATTGTTTTTATTTTCATCATAGATAATCTCAATACCTTGTAGAAATTGAGAACTTAACTCATCGGTTGAATAACTTGAAGAGAATGGAGTATCTCCATCACAAGTAGATGCATTTCAAATGGTAGAGCGCAAGGGATAATGAGATGAAGAGAAACTTTTGATAAGGACATCTTATTTGACCGAATTAGATTCTAGATCTAAAGTAAAGTCTTCATGAGAAACAAAAAGATCAGATAATGCACTTGGGCATTCATGATCACATACATCAACAAAGTCATCATCATAGGAATGATTATTTCACAAGGCTACAATTGATTGAAAAAATTGATTGCATTTGATTCACAACCGAGATTAATAGATTGGGAATCATCAAAGAATGGAAGCACATTGTTTTGACATGGATGATTTTGAAAAAGAGAAGAAATATTGAAACCATCTTCACCTTCCTACTCCTCTACGTGTGTAATGTGACTTCCTTGTATCTAATCACAATTTGAACCAATGACTCAAAAATCAAGCGAGTGTGAAAAGATAGCTAGTGGAGCAGATTGATCGGGAAAATCATGATACAAAGAGTCATGGCATATAGATGATAGAGGATAACATAAATCTAGATCAAATTTGAGACTAGAGTTATGAATAGTAACATCATCTTGTGGAGTGGATGATTTAGTATTCTCCATGAGCTTCATGAGCCATTTTGGTATTTCCTCCATTGAATCTGACTTATGACAATTGGAAGAAGAATGAGGAGATGGATTGGGAATTTGATTAGAAAATATCCCAACTTTATTATTATCTCAAGGAGGCACCCTCTTCAGAACTAGAAAAGGAGGAGGACAAGGAAAAAAAGTAATAGTAGATTCCTCCTCCAAAATTAGGGGTGTCTTATGGTTTACAAGAGTTGGGGAAGTAGAAACATCAAATGGTTTGGATTCACCGTGCAAATAGATATGAACCAAACACTTGAGATCTTGTTTAAAGAAATCCCAATCCATATTTTATTCAGGAAATTCATAGAAAAGGTGAAGGAAATAATCATATAAATCCTCAATTGATTCATTAGGGTCCATTCTTAGTTGATTAATTATTTTAAGAACATCCTAGTAATCATATCTATCAAATGCTTTATGAAGCACCTTCGCAAGATGGTCGAATGAATGGATCGAAGAAATGAGTAATGTATGATACCATCTCTTAACATGACCTTCAAATGTGAGGGTGATAAATCTAGCCATATCATCCTTGCAATGTATTCCATAAGAAAGGAAAAAAGGGACAACTTGAAATAAATGTTTACGAAGAGTCAATTCACCCTCGCAATCAAACCTAAATTGGGAAAGGTTATGGAAAACTTCTGTAGGGATGATAACCTTAAGCTCTTTATAAAAACATCTTGGGATTATGATTTGGGGAAGACCCATTTTGAATAGGAGAATCAAATCATACTCAATGGGCATAGTCTATCATCTAACCCTCCTTCTAGCACCATTTTGTTGATGCTGCTGGAAATCCATCAACCAAGGGGGTCTCCTTGATGTGAAGTCTTAATTAGACCTCACACCATTTGGAATAGGAGCCCCATATGGGATATCAGACAGACTGCCATTTAGTCTTATAGGTTTTCCTTGGCTACAAATTTTAGCACAAGAGAGTTATTCACAATTAATATTGGATCAGTAAGTGAGTATGTCTGGTGATTGTTTGGTTACATGTGTGAAGATACTTCTTCTATGGAGGGAAAGGAAAGTGAGCCCCTAGGAGAGAGGTAATAATACCAACCTAGTAGAGAGAGACACACATAGAAGATATCCATATAACATCTAGAGGAATAGTCCACAAAGATGTGAGGGTCATTATAAGAAAGATATGTCTAACACCCAATGGAATAGTCCACAAGGAAGTGATAGTTATAGCAACCATTACAACACATTCTCAATAAGATAAGAACTAAAATAACCAAAATAGTTCAACTACTTTAGTAGAGGTGAAAGAAACATGAGTCATAAATATTCACACAATAGTATTACAAATATTTGCAATCCATCCATGAAAATGTGTCGATCATCAGGCTTCAAGTATTAATTAAAAGTCACAAGACACATGTATACAACGAACACCACTAGCTCCAATACTAGAGCTTTGGAGCCACTCCTTTCTCCCCAAAAGAACTAGCTTGTCTCTCTAATGCCTTGCTCAGGAAGCCAAGGTGAAAATTCCTTTTCTCATACAATGAGGTTGTATATAAAACCAAGAGGTGATGCTTCACCTTCTGTGGCACTCTTTGACTACCCTCATGATTATTTGACTTCCCATGACTTTTCAACTTTAAATGAATCTTCATATTCTATATGTGTCCTTTGTACCTCCACTCTACAGTACATTTTGAGTAAGAATTTAAATGGTCCACAATAATGATGTGGCATATGACAACTTATGGCATGACATGAGATGACACTGCTAACATAGACTGCTTGATGACATGCCAATGTCAAGCCATTGTTTCTACTACTTGCTATATGTCTTCAATAAGAGACATTCCCAATGCTTCATCTTCATGAGATATATGATATTTTATTCATATCTACCATCCAAATGGTTTTTAATCAGATGGAGTCTTCATGTGGTATTGATCTTTGGTCTTCCATTGTAGTCCAATGTTCCTTCATCATCTTTTCTGATGATCATCTTATCTCCTCTTCGCCTTAGGTTTATTCTAGAATGTACTCTTCCATATCCTTATTCATCATCTTTTCATAGCATGATAGAGTTTCTCTATCTGCAATCCACTCATGACAAGACAACATCAGTCCGATAAACCCCAAGTCTAAGATGTTGCATGATGATCCACTGACTATGCCAAAACTAGATGGTAGGCTAAGGAAGAGGCTCAGTGGCTATGCAATTGTGTAGCTGAGTTAGTCAAGGTTCAGGCTTGACCCTTGGGACTATGCAATGTGTAGTTCAAGCTTGGACTAAGAAAAAAGATTACGCAATTGGGGAGCTCAGGGAGCCAGGATGAGGGCTTGAACATGGATTTTTCACATTATGCAGTTTAGGAAGACAAAATAGCCTAGACGATTGCATAACTGCATAGCTCAAGAGATCAGGGCTGAGGCTTGAGCCATGAGACTACACAATGTATAGTTCAGGCTAGACTGTGCAGGCAGATTGCACAATTTTGAGGCTTAGTGAGTCAGGCTGTAGGGTTTTTCACTATTTATGTCTACACAGTTTTGGGAGTCAGACCAGATCTGATGATTGCACAGTTCCATAGTTCAATAGCTTAAGATTTAGGTTTTATCTCATAGACTATGCAATGTGCAGTTGGGGCCACACTGGAGGGCTGAATTCTGCAATTTTAGAGGCCAAGGCTCGAGATTGAGCATCAAAACTATGAAGTGCATAGTCCTTGAAGGAATGAGTTGTGAATTGCGTAGTTTCAAGAGGTAGGGTTATACCTTGTGTTATCACTATAAAAAAAAATGGGCAACTTGTATGGTTTCAAAGTTGTAAGTCAGTCTTGGTCAATTCATTTCTATTGTTTTATTTAGGGAGTCTAAAACATAGGATAAAGTCTTGTTCCCATTGTGTAAATAAGGTCAACAATCTTTTTTTAACTATCATTAGTCCCACATTGGTTCATAGGTGTCATGTGTTAAGACTGTTTTAAAGTTGGCATGCACTATGAAATCAACTAGGAGTTTTCGTAGCGCAAACTCATAAAAATACACTATGTGCGCTATGAAAATATGGATTTGTAACTAGGAGATTGCGTAGTGCAAAACCCATAATTTGCATTGGTTGCACTACGAAATCAGGTATTCATGCTAGATCTTGTCTAGCTATCTTTTCCATCAAAATCCGTTAATATTTCATCACCATGTGTCAGTCCTTGAACCATGCTTGTCACATGCAGCCATTCATTCTCATTATTAGATTCGCTAGAGGTCTTGTACACATTCTTTCAAATTTCAAAAAAAGTAAGGTGAGATGAGTTAGTCTTGGTGTTTCCCATGTTTCTTTCATGCATAAGAAGACAATTGGCAAGCTTAAGGATGGTACTTATCAGAACTTTTTGAAAGCTCAAGCGAGGCAGTTCTCAGTTTCAAATTCAAGTGAGACAGTGTTCAAACCAATACAGTGCAGGTTTATCTTCAAGTTTCTTTGCAGGGATTTCATAGACATGTCTGAAGAAAGGAAAAATCATAGATCAAGCCGGTGTCTTAGAGCTAAGTTTGAAGGTTTAGATGTGCTCATGAGAAGCAGAGAGGTTGAACATGCATTCAAACAGGTGGGCCATTGGAGATTCTACGAAAAACTTCATGGTGGTCATGTTCAAGTAACCAAAGATTTTTCTTTCAATTTCACTAGTTTGAATTCAAGAGTTGGAGTGCTAGAAATTCCAATTTCTCCTAAGGTCATATCTGTAGTCACCAAGATACCAAGAGGGCAGGAAAGATGGTTCAAGAACTTTAAATTCGAAATGGATTTTTGCCACGAATTTTTGAAACAAAATTCATAGGCTCGGACTTAACCAAATCAGTGCCCAGAAGCTATGTAAAGGATTCATATGCCAACTTGATGACATGCATCCAAATATATTTTACCTATGAGGGAAGATATCATAAGGTGTACTCTTACCATTTTAAGCTCCTCTTACATTTCACTAGAAACATATCTCTTGATTTACCTTTTTATCTGTTTCGTAGCTTAGGCAAAATGCATGATAAGGTTCAATTGAAGAAAGAAGCTTGTGAAAAATCCTTATTCCATCATGGGTTGATCAAGTTTATTGTTTTACATGAGCTTCAGAACATTGGAAGAGATTGGTCTGCTTTCTTGTTTATGACAGGCTTTAAAACTGAAACAAGACTTAGCCCTAAGGCTAAGGAGATTTCTTCACTAGCAATAAGTCATCAAGAGGAAACAAGATCAAGAAGATTTGTGAAATTGAAAGCTAGAAAGCAAGTGAAGGAGCCTATGACACCACTAGTAGTTCAAGACACACCCCAACAGTCATAGAGAAAGAAGGTTAAGATCAATGAGGTGGCACAAGAATAGTCTGTTGATAAAATTGTCTAAAGAAGAGTAACAAGATGTCAATTAGCCAAGGAAAAGGGGAAGACTATGATTGCTGATGAAAACCTAGCCTCAAAGGGAAATTTTAACGATCTCCTCCAGGCCATTGACATAGAAGAGACTCCTCTGGTCCAAGCAGAGCTACTTGAAGCCAGCAAGAACAAAACCAAAAGAGTTAAATCTTCCAAAAATCTTCAATTTGATGACCAGGTCTCAGAGCTTGTGTTCAAGCCAAGAAGACCTGTGACAAGGCATTCAAGAAGGATACAAGAGGCACAACTAGGAAGCAAGTGAGACAGGGGAGGTAGCAAAATTAGATAAAGAACATGCGATTCTATCAAAAACATCATCACAACTGCACAAAGATGACAGAGGTAAGACAGTTATCACTCATAAGGAAGAATGTAGCTTCGAGGAGGTTAAGAAGAAATTGAAGCTTGCCAATATTGAGATTTCCAAACTTAGAAAAAAAGCAAGGAAACATGCAGTTAAGGAATCCAGTTTCAATAGAATGGAGGCTCTGTGGGAAGATAAAAAAGCTTCAATACCTGAAGTAGTTAGTTGTCATGATCAATATTTCACTTGGATGATCCTTGCAATAAAAGAGGCAAGATATATTAGAAGGGTCAATGAAAAAGTAAGAACTAGTATCTGAATTATGAAAATATAGGTTGAAGATTTGAATATTCAACTGAATGAACCAGAAGAACAGCCTCAACATAAATGAACTTGACATTAAGTGAAGAAATTTTGACACAATTTTGATACGAACCTTACTTTTCAAAGATTGAAGATTATTTTTTGATGGACAATGTTAGTTTTGGTTGGCTCATTAACATATGGAGAAGCCATTAAAAATCCCAAGAATAACAAAAAACTGTGTTTTTGACTCACACAGCAGTTTCGTAGTGCGCTACGAAACTGCTAAAAATGACATATAATGCACATCAGTTTCGTAGTGCGCTACGAAACTTCTAAAGCTGCCAATTTTGTTTTTAGAATCAATTTTGAAATGAAAAAGGGCGAACCATTATGAAAGAATTTTGTTTTAGAAGACCTAAAAGGGCCACCTTAGAAGTTTTGAATACTGAGCAAAGGAAAATTCAAGGAATGAGAGGCATTTAATATCTCCAAACTCTGCGCTACGAAAATAGCAGTCATTTCGTAGCTCAGACAGTTGTCATGCTTCAACCAACTTCTAAGGGGTTTTGTCTTAGCATGAGTATATAAGTAGGACCTTTGGACTAATCCAAGGGATCACATGTTATTAAAAGGGATAAAATGCTTAGCAGAATTCGAGGAACCACTTTGAAGACCAACGCAGAAAAAACAGGGGCAGTTTTCCTAGTTACCAAGGACAGTTAAAGGACAAGCAATCAAAGGCCAGCATGAAGTTTAAAGTCATCACTCAAGCCAAATATGAAGAGGGATAGATGTCAAAGAACGAGTTTGTTTTCATAGCTAAGGTTGTTGCCAGCATAGATAAGGAGTTACACTCCTACTCAAATTAGGTCTCTTAGACTGATAGTTTACAATCAGTTGTAGTTAATAATTTGTTTAAAGTTCAATAGTTTTCAGGTCTAGAGAAATTCGAATTCCCCTCTTGCTGGAGGAAGGAATTCAAGCTTGTAATGAAACTCTATATATGACAAGAGATGTAATGCACCAAGGGTTGGAAATTTTCAGAGAAAACACTCATATTATGTGATTGTAGAAGATTATGTTTTTATGAATACAGACTTTGGCTTTACTTCTCAAGATTCAGAAAGAGTTCAGTGGTGGCTTGTTTTATGTTTTTCATCATTTCCTTATTTGCAGTGGTATGAATGTATGATACTTAGAACTCACTGGAAATGCTCTAACTTCCTTCATGCATTTGTAGACTGTGTTTCCTACATCTTTCTATGTGTTAATTGATACATTGAACTTTTGAGGCCTTGACTTCCATGTTTAGCTAATATTGTTGTCATACTAATCATTTTCTGACTCCATAAGACCAATGGATTTTTATTGATTATGGTTCAACCATTTACACTCCATTCATTTCATAGAGTTAGCCATCTAATCCATTATCAAAATCTTTAATCTAGTGAGAGATCCCTCTCAGGTTGAGGAGGCTAAGACTCAACCAAAAGTTGGTTTGAAATAGTTACTCAAGGTCTACCTGATCAGCAGCTTGTTAGGGTTAGTTTTTGTGATAACACCTTGAAGGTTGGGACTGTGAAATGTGCAGTTCAGGAAGGCTGGATGAAGCTAAGTTGATGGGAATTTTCTGAAATTTGGCTAAGTGTGGGATCAATGAAACTGATGTGAATAGTGATAGGACTTAGTTGTGGTCACACACTTAGAGTGCTTGGAGACATAACATAGATCATACAAAACACATTAACAACATACTTCCCTCATTGTGACAACTTTTACAACAACTTACGACAAGTGTGACACTAAAGATACACTTTGTGATCACTGTGACAACACTTGTGCGACAGTGCTTAAAACTTTGGAAATGAATGTGATGGAGGTTTGCATGGTAAGATCAACTCATTTACACAAGGAAAACCTCTTGAAACCACCAAAACAAGCTTATGTACATTGTGCGACACTTAAAATGTTAGAAGAAAACAAGTGCTAAAGTTCAAGCGACACTTGCGATATGTGAACTACAGATAAAGCAACACATGCCATAGAAATGTTAACATGAAAATGACACTAATTAGAGTGAATGAAAGAAAAAATGATATCCAAGAACATGAAAATGACACTCACAAAATTAAAGGTGTGCAAAAGTGATACTTTACAAAACTGGATGAAATAGAAGTGCAAATGCAGTTAGAAGTGACAAATTTTCAATGTCAGTAAGCATTGACTGTTGACATGGATTTGACATCACAAAGGCACAATCTTGATGGATCGTGTTATGCTTGTTCAAGCTTGTGTAAATGAATGTGCTCATGAACTTGTTATAGACTAAGTGTGTGTGAGAAAGTGCCCTTGACACTTCCAATCCAAGAAGGGAGCTCAAAAGCATCAACTAACCAAGAAGTGACTACGGAATGACCGATCGTATGATCCGTAGTAGGCTCCAATATTCTAGCGTTGGAAAAATTTTGGAGGGGGTTTTCACAACAACAATAGTACCATCAAGTACGTATAAAGAATAATACCTTCATAAAACAACATTCAGAACCACATATGGGAATTATGAATTTGTGGTTGTTCCCTTTGGGCTTACTAATTACCCTTCTACTTTCAAGGGTCTAATCATTCCTTATTTGGACAAGTTTGTATTAGTTTTCGTTGATGATATTGGTTTATTCAAAAACCAAAGAGGAGTATAGAGACAATTTAGCAACAGTTATACAACTATTAAGAGAGCATAAAATTTACACAAAACCCAATAGGTGTGAGTTCTTTTAGTCCCCGATTCAGTACTTGGGACATATAGTTTCAAAGGGGGGAGTGGTTGTTAACCTAGAAAAGGTCAAAACAATTATTGAATGGAAACTCCACAAAATGTAGCAGAAGTGAGATCATTCATGGGGTTGGGAGGATACTACAAGAGATTCATTGATAACTTCACTAAGATTAGTTATCCAATCATGTAATTTCAAAGAAAAGGAATTAAATTCTAGTGGAAACCGAAATGCTAAGCCAACTTTGAAAAATTCAGATACTTTCTCACACATGTACCAATGCTAAGGATAGTTGACTTGAATAAATATTTTGTGGTGTGCATAGATTCCTATAAGGAAGGGATCAGTGGAGTCCTTTGCAGGAAGGATGGTTCATGTCCTACAAATCTTGAAAGGTGAAGGAAAATGAGAAAAATTATGTGACTCATGGTTTAGAATTGGCAGTGATAGTCCACATGCTAATGATTTCATGACATCATCTCCTCAGAAGAGAGTTCATATTAATGATATATGATGGAGGATTGAATTATCTATTTGATTAGCATAAGTTTAATTCCAAGCACATAAGATGGACCACCCTGATTAGCGAGTTTGATTTTGAAATCAAATAGATCAAAGGCAAGGAAGACAAAGTAGAGGATGCACTCAACATAAGGCTATAGGTAGCCCATGTATTCGTCTTAATTTCTTGTGAAATATACATGTAAGAAAATATTAGAGGTTGAGAAGCAAGATGAACATTATTGACACATGAATGAATTCTTACAATAAGATCCTGAAGGGGCGCTGAGCAAGAATTTGAGTCTTACAGATGATGGACTACTAAAGTTTAGAGCAAGGTGGTATGTACCTTGTGGGGTGTTTATGGTGCTAGATACTGTGAAAATATAGGGAATATCCCCAATATAGGGTCCCAATTAGACCTCACACCATTTGATGTAGGAGTCCCATCTAGAATACAACTCGATTTACTTGAAGATATTCCTTGGGTTTAGGTATTAGCATGAGAGGGAATATAAAATGTACTTTTGAATGAACAAGTAAATGCACCTTATGACTGTTCAATTGTAGATGTATAAAGGTACTTTTACTATTGAGGGAAAATAAAGTGAGCCTCTAAGAGAGAAGTAATAGTACTACCATAATGGAGGCACACATGAATAATAAAGGTTTTTCTAACATCAAGCTAAATAGTTCACATAGATGTGATGATCACTACAAACATTACAACAAATTTGCAATAAGTTGAGCACTAAAGTCACCAAAATAGTTCAATTACTCCAATACAAGTGAAAGAAAACATAAACCAAGAACATTGAAATAATAGTCTTACAAGCATCCACAATTGATGTGTGAAAATGTTTTAGCTTGGAAGGTTTCAATATTAAGAAAAAGTTCCAAGATACATAAACAAAATGAACGTCACTAGCTCCAATAGTGGAGTATTAGAGCAACTACTTGCTCCCCAAAAGTGTTAAATTTGTCTCTCTAATGACTTGTGGGAGAACCCAAGGTTAAAATTTCATTACATGAGCGGTTAGGATCCTTTTATAACTTGAGGCATGAATTTTCACATCCCCGTGAATCTTGAATTTCCAACACCTAATGACCTTTGAAATTCTACAAACTTTAGACTTCCAAATTACTTTTGAACATATGACTTTTGGTATTACACGTATTTTAGACTTCCATGTCTCTTTTGACCATACATGACTCTTGGACTTTCACTTATTTTTCTTTACAATGATTACATCATTTCATCATAACTTCCACATCATCATGTAATGAAGACATGACATGTCACTATCTGTTATTATTGGGACTAATATCGACTAATGACATGGACTTTCTTCAATGGTGACATCACTACCACTTGTGTCTTTGTTCTTCATACAAATTTATATCAATGATATCATCACCCTCCAAAGGGTCTTTGATCTAATGGAGTCCATAGGGTGCTTTGATAATCAATACTTCAATGTATTATATGTTCTTCAATGCTTCCTTTGTTTGAATTATTTTCTTGTTCTTCCTAATGTGTGCTTGCCATGTTGTTGCTAAGGCACTTGTAGCTACAGCCACTTATGACAAGAAACCATCAGCCTAAAAATATCCTATTATAACATGATTTATGTAGATGTTTTGTTCATTCTTTATGAATGCACCTAAAAAGGACAAGGAGAGCTTTTGGGTGCAAGGGTACACTTCAAAATTTTGAAGGGCTGAGAGGTATAGGCTTTGGGGCTTTGGCATGCACTCATGCACTCAAGAGAAAGAGGTAATCAAGGCAGGGTGCATGGTGCAAGTTTGAAGGATGAAGGGGAAATATTTGTGATTCCAAAGTGTGTTATGCACTCTAGGGAGAGAGGGAGGGAGAAGGGTGCATTACTGAAGGCTAAAGGAGGAGGATTTAGGCATTCAGGGTTTGCTCATGTGCTCAAGAGACCCAGGAGGGTGCATGGCACAAATCTAAAGGATGAAGGGTGAATTTTTGTGCCTTCGAAGTGTGCTCATGCACTCAAAGGGTTTGGAGGGCGCATGGAACATTGTGGAATGGTGAAGGGTTGAGCTTGAGGCCTTCGGGGTGTGCTCATTCCTTTAAGGAGGGCACACTTCTTTGAGTTGAAGGAGCATGCTCAAAGGAAGACTTGATTTCATAAAGGGTGAAGTTTAGGACAAGGGGAAATAGCTTAAGTAGTTTTCTTTGCAATCTTGGAGGGTGCATGGTGTACTTCCAAACAACAAATGATTCTTGATCAAGGCTTCAGAGTGCACTCATATGATCTTTTCTTAATGGGTTTCCTTTAGAACCAAAATTTGTCTATGTTTAGGATATAGAGCGGTAGGTGAACATGATGAGTTTAGGCATCAAACTATGTGCGAAACATGCCAACTCATTAAGAAAACTTAGACAAACTTGAACACTGATAAGTACACATCAAAAATCCACTTTGCATTCATTCCCCAAGTACAATGGTTGGAGTGTGTGTGATTGTGACCAAAAATGTTGTTTTGCAACGTGAAAGGTGTTACGACCATGAAATGCACTAAAATATTTTTTTACTCAATGAGATGACACTTGAGAACATTTCAAAACACTTGAAATGTATAGAATGGCATGAGATGACACTTGACGATCAAGGCGACACTAGATATGGCAGTAATAGTACGCTCCAAAATTTGAATGTAGTGAAATTTGTAGAGGGTTTTGTGGTAGCAACAACATGGGGGTAACTTGAAGAATCTCATATTAGATGAATTCCATAAAATACCATATTCTACTAATCCTAGTTCTTACAAAATGATAAAACCCATGAAGAAGTCATAATACTAGCCATAAATGCAAAAGGATGTGGGTAAGTATATTCCAAGATGCTTGGAATGCCAATAGGTAAAGATAGGATGCTAACATCAAACGAGGCTTATATAATCAATCCCCATTATAGACTAGAAATGGGAGGTCATTTCCATGGATTTTATCACAAATTCCCCAAAGAAAACTAGGTAGCACAATGCTATTATGGTTGTGATGGAAAATTTTAGCAAGAAAACTCACTTTGTGGCTATTAGTCTACCCATACAACAAGTGTGACTACCCAAGTCTTCATAAAAGATATATTGAGGTTACATGGAGTACCTAAGAAAATGATCTTGAATAGTGATGCAAAATTTACTTCTAAATTTTGGAAATAACTGTTTGCTAGTTTAGCGACAGAGTTGGCTTTTAACACAACCTATCATCCACAAATATATGGGAAGGCCAAGACAAGAAAAATGTTGGATGACATGCTCAAGATGTATGTCATGCATTAGCCAAGGATGTGGGAATAGTTTCTTCCATTGATGGAGTTTTCTTACAACAACATTTGAGAACTTTATAGTAACAAGTGCAATACTCCTATTAGTTTGAGTGATTTAATGAATAGGGTCCATATCAAGCCTGATATGATAAAAGAGATGGAAGAATAAATGAAAACCATCAAGAATAAGTTAAGGATAGCTTAGGATAGGAAAAAGAGGTATGCATACCAACATAGAGTGCACAAGGAATTTAAAATGGGATATAATGTGTATGTACATATTAGATCAAAGAAAATATCATTGAGGATTGGGTCTTTGTGCCAAGTTGGCACATCGGTTTAATGGACTAGTTCAAATTCTAGAAAGAATGGGTCTTGTGGCCTATAGATTAGAATTTCCACCTACACTAAAGGAAAATGATGTCTTCCATATTTCTTTGCTTAAAATTTATGTACATGATGTTAATCATGTTTTTTATTGATGATATAAACTTAAATAGGAATGCTACAACTTACATATATAATCATAAACACAGAGACGCATAAAAAAAAAACACTTCATTTCATTTAGAGAAAAATATTGAACTATGCTTACAAATAGAATGGAAATAAGATAGCTCGGGTAATGGTAACTTATCTCTGAGAAGAGATGTGGTGGATACATGCCTCTAAACTGAGTTACAATGAGGCTCAAGGGCCCTTTTATTATTGAAAAATAAGGGGAAGCGCTAAAAAAACAAAACCCTAACTCGAGGAGATGTAACACCAAGAGTTTATGGGCCCCGTTGGGGTTAGTTGGGTAGCCAACTTCCCAAGGTCATAACTTGGTCATATTATCTCTGTTTGACACATATGATACCTTGTTGGAAAGATCTCTTCGAGGAATACAATTGTCATTGAGATTTCCATAGAAATTGTTAAAAGGAATTTTACCCAAAAAAAATGTCATGTAGGGCCTCAAAATGGGTCCAAAAGTTTAGGACTTGAAAAACTACCAAAAATAGTAAACTGTGCTACAATTAAGGAAACTGAAAAACTGAAAGAAACAATGGTGAGGGTCCAAGTGGAATAGGCTGGTCACCATCAATATCCACCTATATTAGTCCTCCCACATTAGGAAGCAATGACCCCATTGTGTTGAGTTCCTCCATGAGATGAGGAAACTTATATTGAAGCTGGTCCCAGTGAACCATTTGCCTGCGTGAAGGATTTTACCTACTTTGACAACTTGATATAGATGTATCCTCTGTTTCTGAGTGTTCTTGATCTGTGTGTACATGATCTGATCAATTGTGGCCTATTCCGTGTAGTCCGGGTTGAGATCTGTTGGTGTGAGATGTTCTGCAATGTCAGATGTGTCTAACAATGGTGGAAAGTATGGCCGAAGGCAATCTACATTGAACACTAGGTGCAAACCAATGAATGGCCAGATGTTGAGCTCAAAGGCATTATCACTAATGGCCTTGGTGATGGTGAGTGGACCATATCAAAGTGGGTGAAGCTTGTAGTGGGGTCCAGCAAGGTCTCCTTCTGCAAATGTAGCCAAGCTTTGTCACCTGCCTCTAACTTGTGTGGCACTTGATGTTGATCATGGTGTTTGTTGTACTTAGCATTAGCTCTATCCAATATATCATGGAACTATTGGTGGATGTGTTGAATGTGCTCAATGAAGTAATTAGCCCTTTCAACTTTGGACTGAACGTGAACCGAATCTACCTGAGTGGTTTCAAATGGCATGGCCACATTAATGGGGTATAATGGCTGAAATCCCAGCCCTACCTAAAAGGTGTTGTGGCTTGTTGAGCTATGGAGGGCTCTGGTCTAGTTGCTTTGGACATAGGGGATACTTTCATCCCATGTGCGTGGATGCTTTGAGTTGTACATATGCAGAATGTGTATGATCATATTATTAACAACCTCTGTTTGGCCATTAGTTTGGGGATAGAAAGTCATGGACTTAGTAAGTTTTATATCCAGCATTGAACAGAGACTTGACAAAAATGTACTCAGGAATCTATTGTCTTGATCTAAGATAATGGACTGTGGGATCCCAAAGTGTACCCACACTCACTCAAAGAAGAGCTTAACAGTGGCCTCTATTGTGATACTCTTCGTGTAGGCCTTCATGATGACCATTTTATAGAATCCGTCGAAGACCACGAAAACACAATCATTGTCATGCTTAGTAGAAGGAAGGCCTGACATATAATCCATGGATACAAATTCCCATGTCCAACTAGGAGTAGGTAGAGGATTATACAAGCATTGGTTCTTGATGGTTGGTTTCGAAATGACATAGGCGATGTAGGTTCTAATGTAATCCCTAACATCCTGACGAAGTTTCAACCAATAAAAATGCTTCTGCAATACCGCCACTATTTTCTCTACTTCGAAATGTCTAGCGACCCAAATGTAGTGTGCCTCCAAAATAATCTTGGAACATTCACTTGAAGGAACAAAAATGTGTCCCAAGTGGCATAACTGTGCATCCTGAAGGTGAAAATTTGGACCTTTCTTCCCTTCCGGGAGTGTTTAGTATATTCTGCTGAATTTTGGATCGCTCTTGTAAAGATGTAGCCACCTCGATGTCTTATGTCTATAGGAGTCGAGCACAGTGACTAACGCCATGACCGGTGGTTAGCTAAGGAAATAAGCGACATTATTGATTCTACCCTTCTTATACTTAATGTTTAAATGGAAATGTTGCGGATAGGTGGACCATTTTTGATGGCGATTGTTCATTAACTTCCCTTGTGTCCATATGAACTGTAGAATCCGGTGGTCGGCTAAGGCAATCAATGACATTATTGGTTTTTCCCTTCTTATACTTAATGTTCAAATGGAACTGTTGTGGATAGGTGGACCATTTTTTATGGTGATTGTTCAGGAACTTCCCTTGTGTCTGTATGAACTATAGAGGCTGGTGGTCTATGTGGATGACCGTTTCCTTCCCCATTATGTAATGTTCCCATCGACAGTAGGCCTACACATTGGAATACATTTCTTTGTCGTAAGTGGGGTACTTTCGGACTGTGTCTAAAAGTGTCTCACTATGGTAAGCCATTGGATGCATATGTTGAGTAAGAACCACACCAATGGCATAGTCAGAGGCATTTGTCTCAATTTCAAATGGCTGTTGCAGGTCTCATAATGTGAGCACTGGTGTAGAACAAAAGCGATTCTTCAACTCAAAGAATGCTCGATGTTGGATTTCCAACCAAAAGAACTCTCTTTCTCTTTGCCCTTCATGACTTGACTTAAAGGCCAAGTGATATGAAAGAACCCCAACAGGAACCTACGATAGAAATTTCCAAGACCCAAAAAGTTGCGAAGCTCTATTAGAGTGGTTGGGGCTGGAAAATCTCGAATTAATTGTATCTTGGATGGGTCCACATGTACACCCTGCTCATGAATGATGTACCCTAGATATTGAAATTGGGTCAGGCCAAAGGTGCATTTCTCCAAGTTAGCACATAGATTGTGTTGTTAAATTGTTTGGAGGACCTGTCGAATATGGTGGAGGTGCTTTTCTCAGCTCTGGCTAAAGATCAAGATGTCATCTAAATACACCAACATGAATTCATTGGTGAAGGGTCACAAGATGTCGTCCATAAGTCTCAGGAAGGTTACAGGGGCATTTGTTAATCCGAAGGGCATGACCAACCATTCGAAAAGGCCCTCCTTGGATTTGAAGGCAATCTTCCACACATCGAAGGGTTCGATAGGCACTTGGTGATAACCTGACTTCAAGTCAATCTTGCTAAAATATTTCCCCCCCTTGATTTGGTTCATAAGGTCATTAATTCGTGGGATTTGGTACCTATTCTAAATAGTGATCTTGGTCAGTGCCTGATAGTCAATGGAAAGCCTCCAGGTCATATCCTTCTTATCTACCAATATAATTGGGCTCCCACGGGGTGATGAGCTTGGCTTGATGTGCCCTTTTTGCAGTAGTTCCTATATCTATCTCTTCATCTCATCCTTCTTAAGAACAAAGCGTTGATAGATCGTTCCATTAGGTAGCAGTGCACCTGGGGTCAAATCGATGGAGTGCTTGACCTGATAGTGCATAGGTACCCCTATGTGTGAGGCAAAAATATCCCTGTACTCCTCCATGACCTTGTCCATTTGTTGTTGTTGTGCAGAGGAGCCCTTCCTGGAAGTTGTGGCCACAACCTCCTTCTTGCCTTGGGGGAAAATCATAACAAAAACAAATTTCCTAGTCTAGGAACTGATTGTACTACATTTCTTTGCAATGATCAAATATATGGCAGTAGGCGGGGCTACCTCCACTATCCTATACAAATTATTAGCCAAATTAATAATCATAGAACGAGGTCTAGACTCATATACATCATGTCGCTTCCATAAGTATGGTTTTCATAACAATACATTAGAAAATTCAAAAGGAGCAATGTCACACAGTACCTCATCCAGAAGGGCTTGATACTATAGGGAGGGCGACACTACTGGATGACTCGAAGATCTCGTCCTTGGTGAAGCCACCTGATGGTGTATGACTATGGATGTGTTGTAGTCTTTAGGCATAACTACTTCACAACATCTACTAAAATGAGGTTGATTTGGCTTCTGCTATCGATAATGAACTGCAACGGAGAACCCTTCACCCACATCTATGAGTCGAAGAGGTGTATCCCCTCCTCTGGATATTAAGGCTCAATTTTGTAGATCTTTGTGCTCACCATGGTGGCACTAGGCTCTGCATCAATGATATGATTCCCTTTTTCATTTTCCCTATCAGGTTTTAATTCAGAGTCAGAACCTGTGTCTGATGCAAAAGCCTTCTACTCAGCCACAAGTGACTGCTTGGCCTGACACTCACTTGTATTGTGAATGGAGCTCTTTTGGAACTCATACCATTTTCCCATGTCCTTCCTCATCTTCGTGGTGTTTTTATTTACTCATGGCTTCGATGGGTTGTCCTAGGTAGGCCTGCCTTGGCTTGGTCCTTTATTTTTTGGTTTGGGGACACCTTTTCCTTGCTTTGGATTCACAAATCCAAAGTCCTTCTTCTTATGTTTAAACTTCTTCTCAATCTTTACAGCGTACCGATATGTTGTGCCGAGTGAGGAGATGTCTAGGAACTCAATCTCATCCTATATGTACTTGTGTAGATAGTGTGGTACTTGAGTACCAAATGCCGCTCAGTATCCTTGATACCTAGCTTCGTGCGAAGAGTATGGAAAGTATTTGTGAACTTTGTCACATCTTGGTCCCTTCCCTACCATAGTGTGGTCCACTTTATGTATTTATCTTCATAGATCCTGACAGGCTAATACTATTCATTGATGGCATCTCGGAAAGAATTCCAGGTGGGTGTGGCTGAAAACAACAAGGGTTCATTCTCGTCCTTTTGTTCACAGTAGGGTTCCCACTAGTCCTTAACATGTGGCGTAACTTTGATAAGTGAAAAAGTAATATTTTCTCGATTGGAAAAGTCATGAACTGAAAAATATCTTTCCAATATATTTAACCATTTATCTACGACATCTACATCTATTAGGCCTTCAAAGGAGTAGCGCCTCCAGAGTGGTTGCAGGATGAAGATGCATCACCTATGGGTAGCTGTCAAATGATTTGGGAAAATTTATCCATCATCGTGTCCCTCTATCGCTTGAGGGATTCCTCGAGCAACATTTTGAAAGGATCTCCTGCCCCCTCATCTTTCATTTCTTCCAACATGGGAGGTCATCGAGTTTTGCGAGGTTGATCCTGCAATGGTTCAACCAAATCAAACCCTAACTCCTTATACCCTGACCTTGTTGGGGACATGCAAAGAAAAACAGAGAAAGAGAAGATCGCTCTAATACCACTGATCCAAACTTAAACAAGAATGCTACAACTT
Source organism: Pinus taeda (assembly GCA_000404065.3). NCBI lineage: Eukaryota > Viridiplantae > Streptophyta > Pinopsida > Pinales > Pinaceae > Pinus > Pinus taeda. The sequence goes on from APFE030731209.1 coordinate 67,935, forward strand.
ATAGATATAATCAAAAACAGAGAGATGCAATATAAAAAAACTTCATTTCATTAATAGAAAAATATTGAACTATGCTTACAAACATAATGGAAATAAATAGCTCAGGCGATGGTAGCTTATCTCTTAGAAGAGATGTGGTGGCTACATGCCTCTGAACTAAGTTACAATGAGGTTCAAGGGCCTTTTTATTATTGAGCAATAAGAGAAAACCATAAACAACCAAAACCCTAACCCGAGGAGATGTAACACCAAGAATTTATGGGCCCCATTGGAGTTAGTTGGGCAACCAACTTCTTGGGGTCATAACTTGGTCATATTATCTCCATTTTATGCATATGATACCTCATTGGAAATATATCTCCGAGGACTACGACTTCGAATGTTATTTCCATGAAAATTACTAGAGGAATTTTTCCAAAAAAATGTCATTTAGGGCCTCAAAACGGCTCCAGAAGACCAGAACCCGAAAAATGCCAAAATAGTAAAGTGTGCTACAATTAAGGAAACTAAAAAGCTAAAAAAAACAATGGTGATGGTCCAAGTGGAATAGGCGGGTGGCCACCAATATCCACCTAGATCAGCTGGTCTGTGATACGGTGGAATTTGGGGGAGAAATCTAGCTAGAGCTATTATGCATTCTAGACCGGAGGTGGATTACACTTTTAAATCAAGTAATAGAGAATTTCAAGTAATAGTGGAGGCACTTTGGACCAGAGGAAGTCACATGGGAGATTATTGAGAAAATTAGGGTGTTATACCCATTTTTTGTTTGCTAATTAAGAAAATGTGAATATGACTCTAAATGTAAATGAATGGGAAAAGTTGTGTATATAAATCTCTTATAAATAGTATGTATTCAAATGTAGAACAAAAAGTACAATGCTCCTCTAAGGGGGTGGGGTTTGTGATACACCATGTAGCTAACCCTCTTGTAAATATTAGTATGAATTTAATTCAAGTAAATCGTGTGGAATTATAACACATTGACTGGCTAAGAAGTGGACATAGATTCAAAGGACTAAGGACAAGGATACTTCCTAGGAACCCAAGCCTTGAATCTATCCCATCACCTAAATCCTTGTTGGTTTAATGACACTATTATGTGATCATTGAATGGAGGATATGGGCCTCCTGAGTAGAGGATGACTCAATGGACTCGCCCTCGTAGATTATGTAGATAGGGTCAAAATCAAGAGAAAAGTTGGGGAAGAAAATCCCAACAGAGAGATATAAGAGTGGCATCATGAGTTTATCATTTATAGGATTGGAGCATTTGAAGATGGGAAAAATTCCTTAATGGATTCTCATGTCTCAAGAGAAAGTGCCTAAGAACAGGAGGGAGAATGTAGAGTGATTCTTGTAGCTGGTGTGGCCATCTAAAAGATTCATAATCCTTGAGAACATGTGTTATGTGTTTGAGAGACAATTTCCCTTAGTTTATTAAAGATTATGTTGTGCTTGAATGTTTTGAATATGAGGCTGATTTTTTTCCTGTGTGTTGTAATTATAAGGCCTATGTTGTTCTTGTATGTCCTAATTGTGAGGTCTGTCTTGTGCCCGAGGACTGTGTATGTGCATGGGTATTGTTTTACAAATGATAGTGTATGTTCTTAAGTGTTATGTTCCACAGAGAGTTCAAAGGAGTGGAGACACTCATGTTATTATTGAGTTAATAAACCCATGAGGGGTTACTCTCTGATAAACCACTTGAGTGGTGGCTTGCCTCGGGGCTGATAAAGCACTGGGAATGAATTAAGTTGAGAAACTTCTAGCTATGTTGAGGAAATCTGGTATTATCTGGGGTTGATAAAAACTATTTGTATCCTTGGGGATGATATCACTGGGGTTAGCACCCACTAATAAGCCATCGAGTTGAATGTGTTCTTTGGTCCTATAGTAGCTAATCGAGTTGATAAACCTCCCATTGTGTATATATAATCCATCTCCTGAATTGAACTAAGACACTATGTTCCTTGCATGGAACCTAGTGGTTTTTGTATGATTGGTTGATGTTCATATGGTGTTATAGGAGGGAGATGTAGTGCACATGAGAAATGGATCCTTTCTAGGTATGACTGGTTGAGAAGTATTAAGAAATTTACCTCCTCAAACCCTGGATCCATCTTGGGGCTGGTCAAATGCAAGAGAGATTATACTACATTCATCCTATGGTTACATGGAGAGTTGAATTTCCACTCTTAGTTTCAAGTCATTTGAAGATAATAAGATAAGTGCTTACTTGTGTAATTGGTGCATTCAAAAAATGAGTATTGTTGCTATGTGATATATATGTACCAACAATGTTAATGGAGAAATATGTTATTCATGCTTGTCTATGATGAAGTGCTTTATGTATATATATAACTCTCAGGGTTAAAAGGGGAACTTTTTAGTTTTTTAATATGTTCATATAGTGCAAATCTATTGGTATGGTCTTTTTTGACTATGGAATGTGGTTTACCAATCTATTGCAATGAGTGAATTCTATAGGTTAGTATGTTTTTGCTATTATGGCTCTTGGTGTGTTTGAGACCATGGTTGTATTTTATGGGTATGGAATGATTACAATTCATCATATGGTATATTAGTCAAATATCATCAACAAGGATCCAATTGAAAATAAATCCAAGTTGATGTTTAGTCAAGAGGGTTGGTTATTACACCATTGGGCATTTGTGGAAAAAGGCTAAGGAAAAAGTCAATGATGACAATAGCCAACATAGCTTCAATTTGATTAAATCAAATGTCTCTCCAATTTTATAGTCAGTGAGACTCAAGATGAGTCAATGAGTTTCTCCTTGTTCATAGTTAGAAAGGTGTCCAATTTCCACGATGAGTGCTCAACAACCAACATGGGGCCCATTATGGTTGGAGCCAGATTTTTGGGGCACCCAATTCATCTGAGGTTACCAACAATGTTGTGGCTTGTTCACTACTTACATGTATAAAGATTTCAATGTAGGGTGGGGGTTCCCTAAATAGAGTGGGACATATTCATTGATGTTTACCTATACTGAATTTATGGCAACTTTATTCAATTATATGAATTAATCTTATTGATTGTCGACATAAATAAAGGTTTCAACCGAGTACCAACATTGAGTTTCCACTGGCCTAGATTAGGGTCTCGACTAGTCATTTTAAGTAAAATACTCGTGTTAGATCAGCTAGTCATGGTGAGTCAATTGGTTGGGTCATTTCGACTGATCTTGTCTAGTCATGTTAACTCGACTGATTGGGTAATTTTGACAGAACCTATCTAGTCATGCTAAGTCGAATGGTTGGGACATTTGGACTAATTAGTCATGCTAATTCGACTATTTTTGGTAAGTTGACAAGTCGTGTTAAGTCGATTGGTTGGGTTATTTCGACTAGTTTTTTCATGTTTACTAGCCAAGTTTGGTCGACTAGTTGGGTTATGCTGAAAATAATTCGACCAACTTAGTAAAATGGTATATTCAAAAATTTAATCCACAAGCTTTGGAGAATTATGGATTTTATAGCCCCATTTCCATAATGAGATCATGGACGTCATGTTAGGATAAAGTAACACCTCCCTTTTGGCCTAGAAGGAACTAGGGGATGGGAGGGGGTGTTACATTGATGTCTCAACTATAATTTTTATTTCATAGTTCCTTGCTAATTATAACACCAACAACATAATAAACATTAAATTGTTTGAACTAGAGAAAAAATTACTCGGAACCATGACCAATTCATTCCATATTTCTAGCAATGGGAAAAATATAAAAGGAGCCCAAACCTCATATTCAAATTTTACTCCCATGCTAAATTCATTGTATGATCAACAATAGACACACCTTCTAACATCCTCATATTAAATAAATACTTCATAAGAAATACCTTGTTGGAGGTTGAGTATTTTCATACAGTTTAGCTAATGGGTTCATTAAACCCTCCATTTTCATTTCTTTCAAAATGTTGAGATTCATTAATGCTGCCAAGCACAAGTGTATTTTTTCCAGTCCCTCTCTATCAAGAATATTTCATTCTTCATCTTTCATAGTCACTATCTTCCTTTCTATTCCACCTAATGGTACACAAATATTTTTCTAATATATATAATATTCTATTTGCATCTTCTATATCTAGTACTTTTTCTTGTTAAATTTCTCAACCCTAAGCCTCCTTCTACAATTACTCACAATCAAACCAAGAATCGTCCTTTCTTGTGAGATTTATTATCCAAATAAACCTTCAATTCTAATACCGGTTGTTAGGAATAATTTCACAAAGAAATATAATAAACATGAATGACTGAACAAATACAAAGAAAACATCAATATTTGTGGTTAACTTGATTTTGTCTACATCCATAGAGAAACAGCCATTCCTTCCTTATATACAATCTATAAAATTAGAGGGATACAACTTATAACACATCCATTGTAACCTCCCCTTCATTCTCTAATAGTCTTCTCACTCTTAATTACAATGCTTTCTCAAAAATAACATAGGCACAATATAAGTCCCTCATAAAAGGAGGGTTAACTTCTAAAGTGGAAAAAACCCTACCATAACTTTTATTGTTATAACTATCGCCTAATGATGAATGGTTTAAATTCACTACAAATCGTATTTTCCAAAAAGAATATCTTCAAAGGCCTTGAAACCCTAGTTAGGGTAGCTTCAAAGACTTATTGACAACCCCCAAAATCCCTCCCCCTCCCCCCAAAACCCCTATGGTGACAATAGTAGGGAGAAATACTCCCTAGACCCTATATAAATAATTAGGGCCCAAATTATGCTAGAAAATAGTACATCTAAATCAAGAAAACAATCAATCTGCACAACCAACACACCAATAAGTTTTAGGTTATTTATTCCTTTTCTCATTGTTGGAGGCCACAATTTTTGAAAATTTTGTAGAAGTATGAGGAACCGCATGTGGCAGAGAGGATGGCACAGGTAAGGAAGGTGCAATGCAAAGGAGCACCACATGCAACTCAACAAAGTGCCATGCAGATGAAGGACACATGCAAGGAAGATCAAGATAGTTATGATCTTAGAGCATATGATGGAGAAGGGGAAGATTGTCATGATGAAAGTTATGGAATATTTTGTAGGAAGGAAAGTTGGAGGAGTGGAGGAAAGGTCATTAGATGATATTCCGATCAAGTGCTAGTTGTTATTCAAAGAGCACGTGACAACTAGGGAAGGCTATCATAAAATATCAGGACAATTAAGTTGACATGGAGAATTGGCAAATCTAGATAAGGATCAGAGGTATGATGATATGGGAACCACTGAGGAACAATAAGAAGGTTTGATTTCTCTAGTTCGGGGTTGGTTAGCGAGTTTGAGAATCAACAACACTATAATTTTCTATTTTTTTTTCCTTTAGCCAATTTGTTGTTGTTCTTTTTTTACTCATGTATGTAATGGTTATTTATTCATCTCACTAGTGGGTTGAATCTATTTTCTAAGTTTTTCTTGAGTATATAGTCAACATAGAATCGTTGATTCTTTGTGATGTGGAAGAATGTAATATTTTATGCTTCTCAATGCTAGGTTGGTGAGCTAGTTCTATGAAACACTTTTTATTGTGCATTGCAAACTTTTCATTTTATGAATTAATGGAGAATGACAATATTACCCACTACAATTTCTTTTGAATGTGTGTACTATTTTTATGGTTTCCATTTTAAGTTGGGTAGTGCTAGAATGAAATTTTTTAATAACTTGCAGTAGCATGATAATTTAGTATGCATGTTGTACTTCTTTGATGTTGATGTCAAGGAAACTAAACAATAGATAAGGAAATCACCACTACACATGCAAGAATTCCATATGAATATAAAAACCTAGTTTTAGTATTTCCCCATGGCACCTTGAGTAAGATATTATCTGCTCTGTGGAGGATGCCGAAAGAGGTGGTGTTGGAGTGGGTTTGTTGGCCAACATCACATGCAAACCTAGTTCTGTTTGAACCCTATGCCAACAAATGGTTACATTTCTAGGACTAGGATGATTGTATGATATGATTTTTATGTAATAATAATGTGGAGGCCATGGAATCCAATGAAGGAAGAACTCATTTGATAGTTTAAGAAGAAGCAACACAAGTTTGTGGAAAGAGAGATCATGGATCGAATGAGTAGCACTGAAGCTTGGTTGCAAAAGTACGTGCTCACTAAGTTCCATGAAATATTATTTGCATAATTTCCAATCATCTAGACATAGTGTATTTAGAATTTGGGGGATAAGAACCCAACCTATCATCCTGATGGACCGAGACAGTGGACTCGAGAGTAGGTGAATCAACTACAAGTAGTAAGTAATAAGTATTTCTGTGCTATGGATTTTTGGTTTGAAATTTTATTGGAGGGATATATTGTTGAGTTGTAATAGAAGCCATAGTATCACATAGTACGATGCAGAGAAAATTTTTATAAGGTCCTCATGGGAGATTCATCCAATCATTTCCTTTGTTAATTAAGATGTTGTTGTGTGACCATGGAGGCCTGCCTATGGAATCTAATGCCATGAGAAGCTAAACTTCTCACGCACTAGGGGGAAGTTAGGGGATAAGAAGAAGGGGGTTTAAGGAGAAGGGGATTGGAGAAATAGTGGGAGACTACGTTGCATATATAGAGTGCTAACTGCAAACATAAAAATAACATAGAGATAGAATGGATATAGAGAATTTATAGGGTGGCACATTGAGGAGTAGATGTAGGTTTTGACGAATTGATGTAAGAGGAGGCTGATTAGTGCTGATGATTGTCACAAGGAGAAGCATAGGAAGTGGGGTGACAAAGAGCCACAAGAGGATGAGAAGAAATTCAAGTGACTAGAGCCTTGAGGTAACATAGTTCGACACACCACACACTAAAGAAAAGGAAGAATAATACTAATAGTTTAGCCCACAGAGTATGATTTTTATTCATCTTGTTTAGTCAAGCTAGAGTATTCCTGGTGTCAATCCCATGGCCTTGTGTTCTTCTATGAATATTGAGGTAAGAACTCAACATAATGTCATGAATATCATAGAAGGTAATCATAATCTAGGAGGTGGAGGTAATAGCAATAGTGGAATTGGTCAAGAATTAGGGGGGGATTCATAGAGTATTCTAGTTTAGTCTTTTGTGTAGAACAACACAGTTTTGGCTAGTAGCACAGTAGGCTCATCTAGCAACCCTCCTTAGGAAGTACTACATGGAGCACAATGGAAAGAGTAGAGTTGAGGATGCTTATGCTCCATGGTGCTAGGAATGAGGATCTAGAGAAAAAAAATTCCATTTGTGAATCTGTTGGGACAAAAAATACGGTCTAGGATGAGGCAACTAAGATTGTACAACTTGAGGTTACTTTCAGGGGCCATGCGCTAACCTGGTATATGAAGTATAAAAGTGAAACTCTTTTTGGACAGAGAGAGTAGTTGAATGACATCAAGTAAGATCTGATTAGGTAGTCTTAGAAGAAAAAAATCAAAATCCCAATGAATTACGGAGCTAAAAGATATTAAACAAGGTCTGAGCAAGTCCTTCTAGGATTTCAACAAGAGATTTAACATTTTAAAGAAAAAGTTAACTTTTGAAATCCCAGATGTGCAACACAAAGACTAGTTCATCGCTATACTACTTCTGCACATTAAAAGTACCCTAACACAAAAATAGATCAATTAACATTCAAAAGTGTTGGAGATTAATGATGGGCCTCCAAAATAGATATAATTGAAGGCCCATATGACCATCCTTTGGCATGTTTAACCTTTCCTTTTTCATTTGATAATGTATTTTTCAAGCTATAATGTGTTCTTAGAAATGTTAAGAGATATTTTCTATATCATGTATTACTAACACATTAAATGTGCAGGATATTGAGAAGTTATTGTGTGGATTAAGTAGGATACCAACAAGAGAGGATTATGGATGCATGTTCCTTGCTACAGGCTAATCATAACTCGGTTGGCTTATGTATAGTTACTACTTCCTTGTGCCTATGAGGAAACTAGGGAAACATATCCATATTTTTAGAGGTTTTGAGGGGAAGCATTCCTCCCTTAAAAGATTCTTCCCCTCAAACACTTTTTGTATAAATAAGAGAGCCTAAAAACTCAATCGGGATTCAAATTCTAGGATAAATATATTCATTATCAGAGAAAGGCTCTTGCCTATCATTTCAGTGGTTATATTTCATGTACTAACACTTTTGGAGGCTAATGGAAAGAATTTCCTTATTCTCAGTTTGATTTTATTTGAAGGGATTTGAGTCTCCTTGGGTTAGGGACCAACCCAAAAGCTCAAACCCCTTCCTTATACATTTATTTTGCATGCATGTAGTATAGTAGTCATTTTCTGTAAGTTTTATTTATGAGAAAAGAATTGTATTTGCAGGGTTTATAAGTGAGATCCTTACTAAAGTTTGGTTATGTACCTTGTTCTAATAAGCATAAAAATAGTTTCATTTATGCAATAGTAGCTTTCATTAGAGATTCAACTCATCATTCCCATTGTTATTTTACTTTTTGCAATCAGTGGTTTGACAATTGTTTAAATGGCTTGTTTTTATTAGTTAGACATGTATTTTTCTTACAGATGGATGATATTTTTTAATAGATTGAATTAATATTTTTTTCATGAATTAGCATCACTTACCTCATCATCTTTTCACCTACTACTTTTAATCTCTTTAAACTATCCATATGTTGAAATCTGCCTAACTGAGTTACAAGAATCCTCTACTATTGTTTCTTCCATAGATAAGTTGATCATTGAGTGTGCCTAAGCCTAGTAAGCTCCCATTTACCATTTCACAACCTTTAACCACATTTTCCACCCTTCAAACCACTTTTATACTTCATAAAGTTTCTCTTGGATGTTTCATATAGAAAAATATCGCATCATGTAGAAATATATGGATTGCCTCATATCACGTCCATAATTGCACCAAAAGTTTTCCATCATCCCTAATCACTCAACAATATCATTTAAACCATGAATATGAAGTTTACAAGATTAAAGACCCTTAAAATATTTTCCTCCATAGTTGTTGTTTCCTTCTTGTAACTAGGTTTTGTTGCTTCTTCTATGTCTTTGATTTCTTATGCACCACTAAGTACGATTGATTTACCTTCAACATTCTTGGAGTATTTTATGTATCTTATTTCAAGTAAGATATGGTTTACTTTAGTCATTTCCTTTCCTGCAATAACATAGATTTACTTTTTGCAAATCAAATTAGGGTTTCATTTTATCATTTAATTTCCTTCAATCAAATTAGGGTTTCCTTTCTTCCATTTAATTTCTGCATTAGAATAACAGTCTATTTCAGTTATTTACTTTCTTGCAAGTTAGAATAGGTATATTTATCATTCATTGAATTTTCCAAGCATTTCTTATGTCATAGTGGTCTATGTACATCTTGACATTTCTTCACTACATCAGATCAACCTAAGTAGAATATATTGCATGTTGTACATATAGTATTGGTACCTTTTTTAAGTTTGCACAAACCCCGTGTTGATAATTAAAGTATAGCCCTTAGGTGTTCCAACATTCTTATTTTAATACCGAGGCCCATCAATTACGATGAATATGGAAGCTTCTCTAACAAGAATTGGGGAGAATGATGGAATGGTGCAAGGGCAGTCTCAGTGTGTTGCACTAACCGTCTAATTGCAAAATTTGACTATGAAAAAGAGAAACAAGAAGAGGTGAGGCGCATCGTCTGTATAATAGAAGGTCACCACAAGAATGAGTATAAGTTGTTGATGGATTATATGGAAACAAGTGCAACTAATTTTCTTACACAAGGTATAGGTTTGTAGTGAAAATTCTTCCAAATATGGGATCATATATAATAGAACTATCCAATCATGAATAAATATGAGGCATCCACACAAAATGTATTCTATGGATTTTGCAAGTTAGTGGGATATGGTATCCACCATTGTTGCGCATAGTAGAGTTAATGCATGAGTGTACTTTTCATTCATTCTGGGTACAAGGACTAGAGGGAAACAAAGTTGCAACAACAAGACTCAATTATCAAGGATATAATCAATATATTCAATACAACCAGTGAGGTCAAGGACAAGGAATGGCATCTAGAGGTCTTGGAAGACTAGTGAGAGGAAGAGGTGGATTCAGAAGAGGTCAAGGACCTACTGTTTTTTATAACTATGGACACCAAGGGCATCGTGCTGAACATTTCCATAACCCCTACTACACATGCACATATTGTAGGGCATTGGATCATGTGACAAATAGAGGATATTGATGATACACTGATTGATTGTCTCATGGAATATGAAGAAGGTCTAGGATAGAATATCGTACCAAGAGAATCATAATATGATCAAGGTCCTCATGTTTTTAGAACTAATCCATCTTTTTCATATGCAAGAAATTAAATATAACCATCACAAGCTATCATAAAGGAGGAAGAGAGTGCGAAAGTTCTCTTAGGAGGAAATGGAAGAAAGTAAGCCATAGGAAAATGTCCAAATATGATGTTCATGGGAAAGGGAAACAAGAAGAGGTGTGGTTCACCATTTATAGAATAGAAGGTCACCATAGGAATGAGTCCAAGTTGTTAATAGATTGCATGGAAATAGGTGTAGCTAATCTGCTGCCTAGGGTAGAGGCTTGTAGTGCAAAGTATGTCGAGTACGAGTTATACTCCATAGAACTATCCAATGATGAAGAAACATGAGGCATCCACATGGAATGTATTCCATGACTTTTTCAAGTTGATGAGACATGATATCCACCATTTCCACACACAGTAGATTTGATGCATGAGCACATTTTTGATTCAATCTAGGTACAAGGACAAAAGGGAATCAAAGTTGTAAAAAAGAGCTTCAATTAGCAAGGATATAATCAAACTGGTTAATACAAATAACAGGGTAAGGGATAAGAAATGTCATCTAAAGGTCTTTGAGTACTAGTAAGAGGAAGAGATGGATTCATAAGACATTGAGTGTTAGGTTCCTATACCAATAGGAGTCATAATTTTGAATTACTAAGATTAAGCCTTGTAATATTGTACATACCTTTGATTTCTGCAAATCTTTTCCATATTATAAAAATAAAAAAATGTTAATAGGGTATGTCCTAAAAGAATAATCAAAAGGACAAAAAGAATGAAAAAGGTAAAAAAAAGATGAAAATATATGAACCTCAAAAGACAAAAAGAGGCCATGAAAGTGTGCAAATCAAAATGCCACTACTATTTACCTTTTATGTATAATAAATGATTGTGTGCAACTTGTTACTCTTGACACAATCCATGATAGTCAAAATGTTTAAACTTGGCTATTTCATGCTTTGAATTTTATTGTTTATAGTTAGAGAATAAAATATGAACAAACAGTATAATCTTGGAAGATCTTAGATAGGTAGAGTGAATAAAAGGAGCTCATCAGTTTAATTTGAGCCCTTGGATTATATAAGGTTAGAATTAGATAGTTTATTTTTGTAAAGAAAACAAAATATTGATAGGGGTTTGCTAGCCTAAATGCACCCAAAAAAAGTGAAGAAAAAATGGTGGGATAAATAGATGGGTAAGTAGTAGAAAGGTTGCAGACATGCCTTATGATTACATGAAAAGCACTTATGATATTTTCCCAATGCATCTTTTAAATATGCATAAGTGATGCATATAGAAAAGACAATGGTTCACAACATGATTCATTTAACATGTCTTTCATTTTAACCCCTACATCACTCATTAACTTCCCCTTCACAATAAAAGATTAAGATCTTTAGCTCCTTAAGTCAAAGAGGCTCAAAGCATTTCTTTGCCTTCTGGAGGAACCAGACCCTCGGCTTGATGTCTTAATAAACAAAGGTGTTAAAAATCCCTTGCAATTCATTCATCCCCCCCACAAAAACCCTTTTCCTAAAGGATAAGTCTTTTGCATATGGAAAACCCATAACAAACATGTTCTATGTTAAAAAACCCACCATGTAACATTTATCCTAAGTCAAGCACCCCCCGTTCATTTCCCTTCATATTAACTTTTATTAATATATACAAAATCCTTGAAAACCAAATTTCCCGTATATATTTAGTTCTTGTGTATAAATTAACCCCACCCCTTAGTTTAATTATAAACTATATTACTACCCATATCCCAGAAAAATATATTAATAACCTTGCCTTAGCCCTTAATCCTGCATTAAAGCAGTCCAATGAGATTAAAGGTTAAGATAATCTGAAAACCACCATAGTTAAGTCCTCGGGCCCCCCATTAAATCACATCATTCACCCCCGCACAACTCCCATTTCTTGATCATTGTCGATCATCCCTCATCCACATCCAACACCCCACAATCATATCAGGCCAGCTTGACATCCATCCTTAACCTGCCTGATAAGGTGCTTTCCCCCTGGCTCCTGACGTTATGTGTTAAGCGCTAAATGGGATCGAGCAACCCCTCACGAATACTACCTGCACCACAAAAGTGGTGTGACGAACCTCCCAAGCCACTTTCCCCTTCAAACCAAAAACAATCGCTATTCATAAAATAGTGAAAACCACCAAAATTGACCAATTTCTCTATAAAAACCTGTTTACCCCTTTTTTTCACTCTTTTCATGCATTTTACCTTTGAGAACTCAGAGCATTGTTACAACTCCTACAAACTATAGAAATAGCTCACAAACCTCCTCAATTTCTCCACAAAAGATGCAGACAGTCTGACACAGTCATCCATCCATACTAGAGCTGTACAGACCCCTGCAAACCTCCATCAACTACTAGTTATAGTCAAATTCGCCCAATTCCAGGTATTTAACCGCAGAAAACCCACTCAGTCGTCCAATTCCAGTAAATTTCCCTCATAACACTTTAAATTAAATGGAAAATAATAAGATTTATTTTGGTTTTTACACTTTAGACCAAAATCATCTGCAAAAACATCGTTGCCCTAAAAACTTAAACTTACCCCCCATCCTCAAATCCACAAGAACTGAGTATGGCTACCCCAATTGCTATGGATGTGAGACCCATCTCTACACCCGATTTAGACCTGTACAACCTTCCCCTAGCTGATAAAGATTTCTAGGTAAAGGATACCACTATCATAGAGCTCCTACTCAAAGTACATTGCCAAAGTAGGGACAAGTTCCTAAACCATGTTGATGAAATTGGCCTTTGAGTCAAATTTGCCCAAGTACGAGTTTCCCCAAGTCCACATTTTTCCTAAAATTGTGCATATGTGCTATGCTTGCTATGTCCCCAGTCATAGAACCATCATGTCTCATGACCAGAAGGTCCTTTTCACTATCACTTCTGAGTCCATCAATGAAATGTTGCAGCTCCAATCAGGTCAAAAGCTAACTCCCCTCTCAGTGAGAGACCTGTTGGACTTATATCCCAAACTAAACTCTGCAAAATTGGCCCAATTGCTCTAAACCTTAATTTGAGAAGAGAAGCACATCCCTAAAGACCCCCCTCCATATGTAGCTACTATATTTTCCCCATTGGGTCGAAACATTGTAGCCATGATATCTTGTGTTTTGGGTTACTCCACAAGTGAGTACATTGATGAAAATATCCTAGCTTTCATGTCCATTTATACCCCAGGACATCCTCCTACAACCATTTATGACTTTGCCACCTTCATAGCTGATAGAATGCATGAGATGTTCACAAGAATGGGAAATGAAAGGGTTTTCAAGTACTCCTCAATTTTATACCATATGTTCTTATATTATCAATCAGAAAAATTCCCATTCACCCTCCAAAAACTAGACACCAAGGGTCAGCCCTGGTCAGTCATCTTTTGGACTCCATTAGTCCACGAGTATTGGTATCCATACTCTTATTCAAACTTCATTGATTTATTTGTGCATCCAATTATGACAATGTTGATTGGAAACCCTCCTCCAAGAATTTGTTCACAAATAGAGTCCTTCAATTTTCAAAGCAGACCAAAGTGGGTGATTGGTACCTTTTCCAGAACCACATAGAAATCAGGATATATGGTTGCATGTTTGCACAATATAAGTTTCCAAGATACCTCCCCATGAGGTTGTTTTCATTAGAATACTATAGGAAAATCATCAACGCAGATGAGATAAAATTCGTCAATGCTAAGAACAAGGCCAATTTCAACATAAAAGACCAAATAGGCCCCTTCATATGCAACTCTAGAGAGGCTAGAAAAGAGGTATATTTGATATTACAGAATATGAAGTTCCAGAGAAGTTTTGTCTGGAGATCTGATCCTTTGGAATTCATCACAAATAAGCGACAAAATTTCAAGCTAGGACCCTTCATTCATCATCCCATACCTGAAATAGAAGCATATGCAAATCAAACGGAATGGGTGGAAGGTACCCTAGTAGACCAAGACAACACTAGAAAAGATGTAGAGAATTCTCTAATTGATTTAGAAAAGAAGCTTGATGACAGCTCTTTTCTGCAGGTACCAGAAGAACCAGAGACTGCTATAAGTACTCCTCCAATCATGTAGACTCCTCATAATGAGGAGAAGATCCCAAAAAGAAACAGAGAAGGGGCTTCCACTTCAAGAATGGCCACCTCTGGTTTACAACAAGAATCAAACAAGAGGCAAAGGCTAAATCGAGCCTTTGAGTAGGAATACACTAAAGGCTAAACTGTGGTCACAAATACAGAAGCAAAAAGAAGTAGGCATACCACTCCATCTAGAGGCATATAAGAGCCTTCCACATCACAAAATCAGATGTTGGAAAGGTAGCTCAGTGTTGAAGTATCTTACTTTAGAATGCCTGCTGACAAGGACCAATATCAAGGAAAGATATAAAGAAATCAAGGCTAGAAATGAGAGGTTTAAGGCCCAAACATATGCACAGTACCTGAAGCTCACCCCTACCAATCAAAGAAGGCTAATGTCAACCTTTGACATTAAAGAGGGGAAGTTGCAGATGTCATTTATCAAGCGTATAGCCTAGCAGCCAAAGACAACATTAGATTTTAAGAAAGTGGATTTTGAAGTATTGGCAAGGGATATCCATCCCATAGACCAGATTGAACTACACAAATAGGCTGGAGAGATGATATACTCCACCCTAACAGGTAAAGCCATGGCTGTCCATCAGTGACAGAACTCTCTGAACAACAATTCAGCACAATTTCAGTTAGAGAAGGCCTCCTCACAGGCCAAGGGTACGAGGATCAAGTCCTTAGAGGACTTCGTGATTGAATTGGGACATGATCGCAAGGATATAAAAGCTAAAAAATAGCTTATTAAGAAGAAAAATGATGATATTGCTTCACTTAAGAGGCAATTGAAAATACCCCAGCCCTATCATCCTCAAACTCTAGAATTCTTAGAGAATCAAACTAGACATGAGGAGTTGATGGACTTGGTCCTGAAGCTGAATGATCAACTTAAGGAGACAGAAAAGGATTTAGACACTTTAATTGAATCGAAGCAAAGTGACTTGGCCACAACTCCTAAGGATGTCATCACAACAGTATCTACAATAGTTCCTTCTACACTGGTAGCATCATTGGCACCTACTGCTCCACCTACCACAACATTTCGAGTAACAACAGAATCTACAACAACAACAGGTACACAGGGAGAGAAAGTAGCAAAGCTAGTTAAAGCCATGGAAGAGATGTCCATACAGGCTACATAGATGAAGAGAGTAAAGGAAAAGGTGGCAAGTTTGGAGACTGATTGCAAACTTGCCCAACTCAAGCAAAAAGAAGAAACACAAAAGGCACAAAGAATGGGTGAGAGAATCAAAATCCTAGAGAAGGATTTAACACTGGAGAAACCACTTGGACAAACCAAGGAAATGCTATGGGCCAATATCATTGACTCTATCAATGATATTTGGCTATTAATTCAAGTCATTTTTGAACAAACAAAGCTGGTAAATATAGCTAGAGAAGCTATCCAGAAAGTAAAAGAGGAATTGGAGATAAGCCTGAGGATGCAAATAGTCTCATCCACTTCCTCAACAACAAGAATAGAAATGAGCTCCATGTGCTAAACATCAAAGATAGGACTGAGACCATTTTGGAGATAAGGAAGGTCCTTTCCAAAAGGAACCTTATGCTTAATTTAGAAGAAAAATGCCACAATATGCAAGTAGCCATTGATAGGTTCATGGCTAAATTCTAGATTTTGAGAGAAAAAGGTTTGCCCAGTCCTATGATTATCATCGACCAACTCATGACACAGTTGGACTATAGTGATAGGCTCAAAAAGTTGGCCAAGTAACAAGTCAAATCTTCATCGATAAAAGCATTACCAATAGGCAAAGTGTTATATGACGCATTTGAAAACTTTTTTTTTCTGGAACATGAGGTCAAATATTTATTCCTCAACAAGCCCAATTTTGCCACGTATACTGAAGTTGATGAGATCTATAGAAGGATGATGAAGATAAAATTACCAAAAGCAAAATGGTGGGAGAATATAATTTATTTACTATGATAAATTTACAGCATAAACTTATTGCACAGTAAAAATGAAGGCAGTCAGGTGAAACAAGTAAAAACAACACAACAGGGTCAAAGAGTATCCGGACTAAAGAGAATCAATGGAAAGATGAAAGTAAAGAAGACCCCAGCATGAAAACTCCACAACTGCAAGACAGCATAAAGGGCTACACTTCAACCATAAAGGCCAACACAACCATAATAAAAGGGACAACATGAAGCAATTCGTTAGCTGTCTCTATCTTCTTACAAGAAGATATTTGTATTTACTAAATTTAATCTCAAAACAATCTGAGCTATTTTGGGATATTTTGTAATAATTTTTTGTATAAATACTTCACAATTCTAAGTATGTAGGGTGGATTCCAATCATTTCTATAGAGTTATTGTTCTTAAGTCTAAAATTCTATTGTGTCAATGACTGGATTAGCTACCTGGATCAAGGAATAAAGATAAGATATTTCAATGGATTCTTGTGCAAAGCGAAGTTCAAATAAGTATTTTATTAAGTTCAGTATTATTTTTCATTGAGTTTTCCATAATCTTATTGTATCTCTAAAAATCTGAATGCTATAATATGGAATGATATTTTAGAAATTGCTTAACTACACTCTTTCTTGACTGTTATGCATATTGAATGTTTTCTTCACAAATGTAAGTTAAGGAATTCTTGATTGCTCCTTAGTTTAGGTTATTCCTTGTGATATATAGCAAAGGATTCTTAATTTCCCTTTGTTCATGATTATCCCCATGTTCTTCATTTTAGCCCCAGTATGAGGATTCTTAACTGCTCTCTCACCCTGGTTAGGATCATTTCACCCATTCGGCCTATAGATTTTCTCTTTACTTTGCTAGCATGCCCTGTGAACATTCCCTTTAATGAACTGATCTAGTTCTTCTATCCATTTGTTAACTCCATAGCCCAATGGCTTAAATACCCTACTCTATCCATTTGTTCCAAGAATTCCACCACCAAACATTCAATTCAAAACCAAAACCCCCACGAACATTAAGAAATAGCCTAAAATCCCAGTAAAGAAAAGCTAAATTACATAGAGAGAGCCCTCTCTGGACTTAGGTTGGCTAAAGACTAAGCCTAAAAGATTGGTTTGTGGTTACCACGGTTGCTTCCTTCTTCTGATAAATTCTAAGGAAAATTATGAGTGATAACATTAAGGACCTACTATCTTTTATAACTATGGATAGCAGGGGCACCTTTCATGAGATTTATGTAACCCCTATTGCATATAGGGCATTGGATCATGTGACTAAAAATTGGCCCCAACTGATTTCAAAGAGACAAAGAAAAAGGGGTTGGATGTACAAATGATAGTGGTTGAGCCTTGAGTTAGAGCAATAACAAGAGGAGGCATTAGGATGAGAGTCATTGTTGAAAAGTAGGGGAATCAAAAACCACACTAGGTAAGAAAGGACGTTGAACCTCCTCCAAAGTTAGATCCAGCCAAGAAGGAGGTGACTTACAAAGAAGCATGGAGGGAAACAGTTTTTTCAGAGTGGGATAAACCGAATGGTATTTAGAAGCATGCAATGCACTTTGTTTATGATGAAACTACTCGTACAAAACTAGAAGAAAAGGTAAGCCTGATTCTGAATTTATTTAAAATTTGGCTTGAGTTGGTATGGAATGAGAAAGCACTAGAAAAATTCAGAACGATTGAATAGTGTGCTAAGGAGACTGAGGTGGTCACGATGTAAAATCAAGGAAAATTTTAAGGATGCAAGTTTATCTTAAAGTTTAGAAACCTTTGCAAATCCCACTAGTCCTTAATATGCAAATTGTAAAATGTTTGGAAATAATTTTGTAAAAATATTTGTATTTCTAATGATTTTATATTAGTCTATATGAAATTTTGGTGTTTTATAAAGTAAAATTATTTTATACTACAAAATGTGGGTGAATCACTTTTATAAAAAATGGAAATTGGCGAATATTTTTTTTTGGAAAAAACATGGAAAATTAGCCCACCTGTGAATATTAGGCCCTAAAATTTTCCCTATGTAAAATTCACTGTGCATAGTAAACTAGGTGGCTCAAAGAAAAAGAACAAGAAATTCACATTCAGAGCCCAAGTGGGAGACTACGATGTGGAAAATATCATATTGAATCTGGGATCTGATGTGAATATTATGTTGAAGAGTACATGGGAAATGATGGGGAGACCTAAGTTAATTGTGGTCCCCTATTCAGTTAAGTCTATCCAATCAATGGCATATCTTTATGATTTTCATATTAGTGGGTGCATTAGTAGACATCGATGGAGTAATAAGCATTGGGGGTTTGTAGGTCGTTGAAATCATGGATGACTTGAATCCATACCGTGCTCTAATGGGATTTGACTGGGCATTTGATAACCAAGTAATTATTAACTTGAATAAGAGGTATATGATCTTCAAGGTAGGGGAGTTTCAAGTCATAACATAGTTCAACCCAAGAGAAGGAGACCGTACATTGAGCTGATTAAGGGGGGAATTAAGAACAGAGGAGTTGGATAACATTTAAAATGTGACAACTTGCAAGGAGGATTACATGAATCCTACTACTGATGGGTTACTTAGTTGGCGTAGCATGGGGTCCTTCACTTTTCACTCAGAGGTTGCGCTAGAATATTTGCAAAGCTAGTTGCAAGAAGTAAGCACCAAAATATGTGAACACCTCACAAGTGTAGTGGATTGGATAGGGACTAAAGTGAATAACATATATCACTTTCATAGGATATTACAAGTAACAATTTTTGTGAAGGAATTTGAGGACTAGCTACCAAAGAGACTAAGGATTCTTTCACTAGATGTTGGATTATGTGCAACCCTAGCTAGGCGATGGACTACACACAAAGGTTAGATTGAGGGATGAGTGTAGTGTATGTAATTATTGTGAATTATTTTTGGGACCATTTTGGGAGTCCCTAGAGTGAAATACACAACCATTCAATGCCCAATAACTCACCTAAATCAATTTTTTTCACCATGGACCCAAGGTCATGTACATCAATGTGAGTGTGTACACTAGTTTGCACATACTTTGGAGACCATTACTTGGTACATTGAGTCAAAGGTCCATAGAGGAATAGTGGAAGGTGATGAGATGGCACAAAGTTTGAAGACTACTTTCAATAATGAGGTAGAGGATCCAACACTTGATAAGGCCTTGGAGGTATTGCGGTGGAGGATATTTGCAATGGAGGAGAACATAGTGCCAAGCGTCATATCTTTATGTCACAAACATATGTATTATCAAAAATTACACGTGTTCATTGAGTGTTATAATTTGTCAAATTTGGGAGAGGACGATGATGACCCTAGGAATATAAAAATTCCTAAAATTGAAGGGGAGCATGCATTTACTGGACCAAAATTGGAGTTAGTTAACTACTTGCAACCCATAAAAATGAATAACATAAATATTGGGATGGAAGATAATTCTAAGATGATGATCATAGGAGATTATTGGGATGACAAGAAAGTATAGAATATTTTCATTTTGTTGCACGAATATCAATTATTTTTTCCCAACACATTTAAGGAGATGAAAGGAATTGTTGGAGGCTTGGGTGAAATGAGAATCTCATTAAATCCACATGAAAAGCTAGTAAAGCAATGACTTTATTAGTTGAAACTAATGAATAAGGAGAAGATTAAATGAGGGTTGGAAAAAACGTTAAAATTTGGAATACTTGAGCCTGTGGAAGAATCATAGTGGTTTTGCCATGTGGTGGTCCAAAACAAGAAGACGGGGGGGTACAGATCTATGTGGATCTTAAAAAATTTAGTGATTCTTATGCGTATGATCCCTTTCCAATGCCATTTACCAATGAAATAATGGAGAATGTAGGAAATCATGAGGCCTACTCATTCACCAATATATTTTCAGGATATCATCAGGTGAAGATTGTAAAGGGGGATATGGACAAGATCAAGTTCATGATGGAATGGGGTTTTTTTCAATACATTGTCATGCCATTTCACTTAAAGATTGTGCCATGTATCTTCTCATGCATATTGGTCAAAACTTTCAAGGAATTTATCTACAAGATTCTAGAGGTTTATTAGGATGAATGGGCCATATTCAATCTTTTTAAATGCACAATGAAGTTTTGCGGTTAATGAGCAACTACAAATTTCACTATATAATAAAAGGTGCATATTATGTTCTCCCTTTAGCATTCTATTTCGATATGTAGTGTGAAAGAAAGGTATTTTGGTGGATCTGGACAAGATTTCATTCATAGTGGATCTTCCCCCACCTACATCGGTTAGGAAGTTATAATTTATCTTAGGGAATACAAGTTACTACTAAAATATTATTAGAGGATTTGCATGCATTACTGCACCAATAGAGAAGTTATTGAAGAAGTAGGAAAGGTTATAATGGAACAAGGAATGCCAACAAGCCCTAGACACCTTGAAAAAAATACTTGAGACCATGTAGATTCTGGTATTCTTGAATTGGCAGAGAGGATTTCATGTGCATGTCCATGCTTCACTGATTTCACTGGGGTAATATTAGCACAGCTAAGGAAAGGAGAGATATATCATCCTATCTCATTTTCTAGTAGGAAGTTGTTCATAGTAGAACATAACTACACCATAATGGAGAGAGAGAGAGAGAGATTAGTGATGGTGTATGCACTCCAAAAGTTCATACACCACCTGTTGGGAAACAAATTCAAACTGTATGCATACCACTCTGCGCTGAAGTACCTTGTCAAGAAGCCCATGCTGCGGGAGGAGGATTTGTAGGTGGTTGTTGTATTTTTAGGAGTACGAATTCCAAGTAGTGTTCAAGCTAGGCAAATTGAATGCATGACCTGATCACTTAGTGATGCGTGACCATAGGCGAGGATGCACCTAATCCAGGAGATAACCAACCATATGTGCAAATTTTTGTTCTGATTATGGTAGACAATTATTTTGTGGAAATCAGAATATTTTTAAGTATAGAGATGATGTTGAAAAATGTATCTAGGTTTGACCTTCATAATTGTACTTGAGTCATAATAAAATGTAATTATAGAAAAGAATGAAAATAAATTTTCTTATTATTATGACTTATCAAAGCATGGATTTCATGCTTGTGTCATCATGTTTTAGGCCAAAATCCCCTTTGAGGACTTCTAGGATTTATTCTAAGTCAATAGATTCATTGTGCACTTAAAGAGACCCTTCTGGGGCTTTTGAATAATTTAAAACAAATTATTTTTTAGTCAAAAATGAATCATGTCACCTCCACACCAAGTCGGCCTCGAGATAGGTAATTCAACCTCACCAGAAGCCTGTATATTGAAGAAGTTCGATTCATTTGGAGGAAAATCACTCACACAAGTTACATCTCCTAGAAGAAGCCATGAAAAAGTACAAAGTTGCAGTGGAAGAAGGAGAATTGATGGATTAAATGTTTTGAGTTATCTCTCTCTCTCAAATGTGTGATTTTTCTCAGCTATGACATCAAGGTCAAAGTTCTGTTATGACATCAAGATTTTTTGTTACGAAAAATTAAGGTCGAAGTATGACATTAAGGTCAAAGTGATTCTCCAAGGTAGAAGTGTTGCTTCAAAGTTGAAGAGTTAAGTTCTTCAAGGTCAAATTTGTTGCATTAAGATCAAATTTTCTAGGTCAAAGATACCATTACATCGAAGTGTTGTTGCTTCTATTATTGCATCTAGGTTGAAGAAAGCACTGGAAAGTGATTATATGATGAAAAAGGAAAGGGATAACTTTGTGTGGAGAAGGTCTGTGTCTAAGAGTCTTGGATTATCTCAGGAAAATTATTGAAGGAAGAGTTATAAACTAGGTTTTCCCCAAGGTTGGTGTTTTTCCCTGGATGTCTACCTACATCTAGTGTCCTTAATTTGAACTTAAGAAGGCACATTAAAAAATACAAATATAACAAAAATTACAGAGATGGAATAGAAATAACACTTCATTTCATTAATATCAAAATGCTAAAATGTGCTTACAAATAGAATGGAAATAAACTAGCTCGGGCGATGGTATCTTATCTCTGAGTCGAGATGTTTTCGCTACATGCCTTTGAACTATGTTACAATGAGGCTTAACAGCCTATTTATTATTGAAAAACAAGATAAAACCTTAAAGAACCAAAACCCTAGCCCCAGGAGATGTAACACCAAGAGTTTGTGGGCCCCGTTTGGGTTAGTTCAGTAACTAACTTCCTGGGGTCATAACTTGGTGTTATTATCTTCGTTTTTCACATATGATACCTTGTTGGAAAGGTATCATTGAGTACTATAGGATTTTTGGTAGGCACCTACCTATGGCTATAGGTCTGTAGTGGACCTCAAAAAAACTTCGTTTTGGGGATCAAAACTTCTCCAAAAGTTCAAGACCCAAAAAAATGCTAAAACTAGTAAATGTTGAGATAAACAAGGAAACAAATAAAACTAATTGGAGTTCTAGGTGGAATAGGTAGGTGGTCCCCATTGCATATAGAGCCTCCATGAGGTGAGGAAATGTCTATTGAACCTGGTCCTTGGTGAAGGAGTTGGCCTGTTTTGACAAATCGATATAGTTAGATGCTCTATTAGTGAGTGTTCTTGATCTGCATGTCCATGAGCTGATAAGTTGTGGCCTATTCCATGCAATATGGGTTGAGCTCTGTTGGTGTGAGTTTTTATGCAATGTTCAACATTGGGTGAAAACCAAGACACGATGGGATGCTGAGCTCGAAGGAATTATCACTAACAGCCTTGGTGATGGTGTATGGCCCATATTAGAGTAGGCAAAGCTTGTGTTAGGGTCTAGCGAGGTGCTCCTTCTACAAATGCAGCCAAACTTTGTCACACACATGGAACTTGTACAACACTTGATGTTGATCATGGTGCTTCTTGTACTTAGCATTGTCTCTATCCAATATATCATGGACCTGTTGGCGGATATGTTGAATGTGCTCAATGAAGCTATTAGCCCTATCAACTTCAGACTAGACGTGAGATGAATTTTCCTAGTGTCTGCAAATGGTATGGCCACATCAATGGGACATAATGGCTGAAATCCCAACCTATCTCAAATGGGCTATGGCCCATTGAGCTATGGAGAGATATATTGTAACTGTGCTAGACATAGGGGAGACTTTCATCCCATGCATGTGGAGTATTTGAGTTGTACATGTGCAGAATGCATATGATCATCCTATTGAAAACCATTGTTTGCCCATCCATTTGGGGATGAAAATTCTTGGACTTAGTAAGTTTTGTATCCAACATCGAATAGAGACTTGACCAAAATGCACTAAGGAATCTGCTCTCCCCATCTAAGACAATGCACCGTGGAATCCCAAAGTGTACCCACACTCGCTCAAAGAAGAGCTTAGTATTGGCCTCTATTGTGATACTCTTTCTGCAGGCCGCCATGATGGCCACCTTAGAGAATATTTCAATGACCATGAAAATGTAGTCATTGTTGTGCTTAGTAGAAGGAAGGCCCGACATGTAATCCATGGAGATAGATTCCCAAGGTCGAATAGGAGTAGGTAGAGGAGTATATAAGCCTTTCTTCTTGATGGTTGGTTCGGAAATGGTGTAGGAAATGCAGGATGTAATGTACTTCCCAACATCTCGACAAAGTTTTGGCCAATAAAAATACTTTTTCAATATCACCACTATTTTCTCTACTTCGAAATGTCTAGCGACCCGACTATAGTGTGCCTCCCAAACCATATTGGCATGCTTGCTTGAAGTGACAAAGATGTGTCTTAGGTGGCATAACATTGCAAGCTGAAGGTGAAAATGTAGAACTTTATTCCCTTCCAAGAGTATATGATATGTCTTGCCAAAGTTTGGATCGCTTTGGTAAAGATGCGGCCACACCGAAGTCTCATGCCCATAGGAGTCGAGCACGGTGATCAACTCCATGACCAGTGGTTGGCTAAGGCAGTCTACAACATTATTGGTGCTTCCTTTCTTTCAATTAATGTTCAAATGGAACTTTTGTAGGTAGGGGGACAATTTTTGATGGTGATCATTTTGCAACTTCCCTTGTGTCTGTATTAACTACAGGGGTCGGTGGTCAGTGTGGATGACTGTTTCCTTTCCCAGAATGTAATGCCTCCATTGAAAATAGACCTGCACAATGGAATAAATTTATTTCTCATAAGTGGGATACTTACAGATTGTGTATGAAAGTGTCTCCCTATGGTAAGCCACTAGATGCCCCTGCTAAGTAAGAACTACACCAATAGCATAGTCAGAGGCGTATGTCTCAATCTCAAATGATTGTTGCATGTCTGGTAATTTGAGCACTAATGTAGAGCAGAGGTGATGCTTCCACCTAGAAAACACCTTCTGTTGGGTTTCAGACCAAAAACAAATTTATTTGGCTATGCCCTTGGTGACTTGACTTAAATTCCAAGTGATATGAGAGAACCCCATCACGAACCTGTAGTAGAAATTGGCAAGACCTAGAAAGTTGCGGTGCTTTGTTAGAGTGGTTGGGGCTGGCCAATCCCAAATGACTTGTGTCTTGGTTGGGTCCACATGCACACCCTTCTCATCAATTTTGTAACCCAGATGTTGAACCTAGGTCATGCCAAAATTTCATTTCTCCAAATTAGCACACAACTTGTGTTGTCCCAGGGTTTGAAGGTTCTCTTCCCAAATATGGGTGAAGATCAAGATGTCATCTAAATACAGCACCATGAAAGCATTGGTGAAGGGTTGGAAGATGTCATCCATCAATCTCATGAAGGTTGTGGAGGCATTTGTCAACTCGAAAGGCATGACCAACCATTTGAAAAGGCCCTCCTTGGATTTGAAGGTAGTCTTCCACACATCGGAGGGTTTGATAGGAAGCTGGTGACAACCAAACTTCATGTCAATATTGCTGAAATATTTGGCCCTCTTGAGTCGGTCCAGAAGTTCATCAATCTCTAGGATTGGGTACCTATTACAAATAGTGATCTTGTTCGATGCCCGATAGTCAATACAAAGTCTGTAGGTCTTGTCCATCTTCTATATTAATACAATCGGTCTCCCATAGGGTGATGAGCTTGGCCTGATGTACCCTTTCTGTAATAGCTCATGAGCATTCCTCTTGATCTCATCATTCTCTAGAATAGAGTGTCGATAGATCAGTCCATTGGGTAGTGGCATGCCCAGGGTTAGATCAATGGGGTGCTTAACCTGACAGTGTAGAGGTACCCCTATTGGTGAGGCAAAAATATCCCTGTACTCCTCCACAACCTTTTCCATCTGCTACTATTGTAAAGAGAAGCCCTATTTGGAAGTCGTGGCCACAACCTTCTTCTTTCCTTGAGGGTGAATCATAAGGAAAACAAATTTCCTAGTATGGGAAATGATCTTACTCTATTGCTTTGTAGTGATCAAAGAGATTATGGTAGGTGGGGCTACCTTTAGTATCCTATAAAACTTATTTCCTAAAGTAATAATCATAGAGGAAGGTCTAGACTAATATATAACATGCCACTTCCACAAGTATGGTTTTCCTAATAATACATCATAAACTTCAAGAGGAACAACATCAAATAGTACCTCATCCATGAAGGGTTTGATGCTGTACGGAAGGAAACACTATTGGCTGTTGCGGAGATCTCATCCTTGGTGAAGCCACTCGATGGTGTATGGTTGCAGATGTTTTGTAGTTGGTACACCTAACCGCTTCATGACCTGTGCTGAAATGAGGTTCTTTTGGCTCCCGCCATCAATAATGAACTATAGTGGAGAACCCTTCACCGACATCTGTGAGTGGAAGAGGCATCCCCCCTCCTTTGGATCTTCAGGCTCATTATTATGGATCTTGGTGGTGGTCGTGGTGGCATTAGGCTCTACACCAATGATATGCTTCCCTTTGTCATTCCCCTTGTCAGGTACTGACTCAGAGTTGGAACATTCTTCTAAATAGGAAGCCTTCAGCTCGGCCACTAGTGACTTCTTGGCCCAACACTCACTTGTGTTGTGAGTGGACCTCTTATGGAACTCACACCATTTTACCATGTCCTTCTTTGTCTTTGTAGTGTTTTTCTTTTCTTGCAGCTTTGGTGAGTTGTCCTGGGTCACCCCACCTTGGCTTTGGCCTTTGCTCTGTGGTTTGGGGGCACCTTTCCCTTGCTTCGGATTCACAGATTCAATGTATCTCTTATTTTGTTTAAACTTCTACTCAATATTGATAGTGCATCGGTATGCCATTCTGAGTGAGGAAATGTCCAAGAACTCCATCTTGTCCTAGATGTACTTGTGTAGACAATTGTGGTATTTGAGTACCAAATTCTGCTCAGAATCCTTGATACCCAACTTTGTACGGAGGGTATGGAAAACATTTGTGAACTCTAGCACATCTTGGTCCCTTCCATGCTGTAGTGTGGTCCACTTTATGTATTTATCTTCATAGCTCCCGATAGGGTAATATTGTTCCTTGATGGCATCTCAGGGAGAATCCCAAGTGGGTGTCGTTGGAAATAGTGAGGATTCCCTCTCGTCGTTTTGTTCACAGTAGGTTTCCCACTAGTCCTTAACATGTGGGGCGACTTTGAGAAGTGAAAAAGTAATATTTTCACTATTGGAAAAGTCATGAACTAAAAAATATCCTTCCAACATATTCAACCATTTATCTATGGCTTCTGAATCTATCTAGCCCTCAAATATGGGAAAGTTAAAGTTAACATGTGCCTTAAAATGAGTGGTGCCTCTTGAGTGGTTGTTGGATGAAGATGTGTCACTCATGGGTAGTCGTTGAAGGATCTAGGCAAATTTATCCATCATCGCATTCCTCTATCATTCAAGGGCTTCTTCGAGCAATATTTGATAGGATCTCCTTCCCCCTCATCTTTTTTTTTTTTTGCCATAGGAGGCAGTCAAGGTTTGCGAGGCTGGTCTTGTAAAGGTTAAACCAGATTAAGCCCTAACTCCTTATATGCTGACCTTATTGGGGACATGCAAAGAAAAAGAGAGAAAGATCAGGCCCCTCTCATACCATTGATACAAACTTAAACATGAATAGAAAAAAATATAGATATAACCATAAATATAAAGATGCAGCAGAAATAACACTTCATTTCATTAATATCAGAATACTAAAATATGCTTACAAACATAATGGAAATAAACTAGCTCGGGCAATGGTCACTTATCTCTGAGAAGATATGTGTCGGCTACATGCCTCTTAATTGTGTTACAATGAGGCTCAATGTCCTATTTATTATTGAACAACAAGAGAAAACCCTAAAAAACCAAAACCCTAACCCCAAGAGATGTAACACCAAGAGTTTGTGGGCCCCGTTGGGGTTAGTTGGGAAACCAACTTCCCAATGTTGTAACTTGGTCATATTATCTTCATTTGACACGTACAATACCATGTTGGAAAGTTTTCTCCAAGTACTACAACTACGAACCTCAACTAACACCATTTAGGGGTGAAAACTGCTCCAGAAGTCCGGGACTCGAAAAACTACTAAAAATAATAAATGTTGAAATAAATAAGGAAATAGATGAAACCGACTGGAGGTCTATGTGCAATAGGTGAGGGCCACTAATATCCACCTGGATCAATCCCTGATAATCATTCTATTGCTTTGGTAATTGCTTGATGAACTAAGATAAAAGAAGAAAGTTAATAAGAACACAAGAATCTCACAAGTAATTATCAAGTATAAGAAAATCTTTCTTCCTTTCTGATTTTCTAATATGGTATCAAAGCTAAGGTGGAGAAGAAATAAAAATGCAGGTTGAAGATCTACTGAAAGAAGACTAAGAAACCTCAAGAATTTTAGCAAGGGATCATATAATGATACCTTACAAGGAAAGGAGTTTACTACCTTCAAGGATAATGTCTAACTCCATAAAGGGAGAGAAAAAATTAGGAGCATCAAATTATAGGTCATCAAGAAAAGAGGATAGATCTAATCCTCTAAAATAATAAAAGTTTTGGATCTAGTCTATAGATGAATCAAATGAAGCAAAGAAAGAAAGGTTTATAGAAACAAAGATTTTTACCATGAGCCTAATAGTGGCTGGAATGCATGCAGTCAAGAAGGAGTCATAATATCTTTAGTAATCAATAATGAGAGTGAAGAAGATAAAATATCGAATGACTGTTTTGCTCATCACAATAAGAAAGGAACCTTCAAGAAGTCCAAAGGGCCAATGTTATAATTGTCACAAGATGGGTCAATATAAAAGGGATTGTCTTGAGAATCCTGGGAATAAAATAAAAAATGAGGAACAAGAAAACTTTGCTGAAGAAGTTTGACCAAATAAGAACAAGATGGAAGGATATGAATTCAAAGACCCATTTGTTAGGGATTCTATCCCTTAGATATCCCTCAAGTTTGGACTAAGAAGGAGCCCTCACCACTTTCCAAAGATAAGTATCTTACTCCTTGTATTATCTTTTATATTTGGTTTCCATTACATATATAGGTTTGTTTATATTAAATACTAATCACATTTATATTAATATTTTCCTTTCTTAGGAAAGGATTACTAAATATTCAAGGATTATGAAAGAAGAATTCACAAGACAAATAATTCGAATTACAAGGTTTGTTAAGAAAAAAATGTATGTCTTAAACTATCAGTTTTTGCTCTCTTCATGATATTCATTCATGATAAACTATTACTAACATCATTGTGTCTATCTTTTTTTAATCTTAAAAATTCTTGATTGTGTGATTCATCATTAGATAAATCTACCCTCCTCATATCTTTGATTACTCAAGGAACCCTAGAAAGGTTCTCTATGAAAAATCGTAACTTAATGGTATGTCAATGATAATGTGTGAAACCCTAGCCTACTTAGGGTTATTAATGAAGTCTAAATAAAATGTTTGATGCTTTGATGATGTCATGTTTTGGTTTTTGGTATTGTTATGAAAACCCTAATTTGTTAGGGTTGAAAGGTGATAACTAAAATCCAAAACCTTTGAAGTTTCAGTAATTTAGGGTTTTCTATGTTATGTATTGAAATGCTAGATCTTTAGGGTTCATGAGAAAGACCCTTATGACCTAGGAATGAATCCCCAGATATATGTTTGTTCATCTAATTAAGTTTGTTATATGTACAACTTTAATGTGTTTGTGTCATTGGGTTTCCCTAACATATGTTGTTATGATATGCTTATGCATGATGATGAAATCCTAGATATGCACATGTAATTATTGATAGTCATAAGTCCTAGATTTTGGAACTAAGCCCTAGTAAAAGTTTGATATTCTATAATGATATTGTTTGTGAATTCTAAGGTTTTGTAGCTAAACCTTAGTAGAAGCTAAATTCTCTAGTATATGATTTGACAAATCTGGGATTTATGAAAGGTTGATAAAAACCTGAAATTGTATTGTGATTAGTTTAATTGTTGAGAATTAGTAAATTAAAATCTAGGGTTTGCATCAAATCCTATGTTGGGAACAGGATCCCCCAAGGATAGTTTTGGGGCTAACAGCCCATGTTTTGGGTTGAATCCTATAATAAAGTTGTAAAGTCTTCGCATTTTGTGGTCACAGAGCATGAAGGTGTCATGAGCCATAAAGGGTTGTCCACCCTTAATTTTGTAAAGTAAAGTCGGCTATAAAGATATACCGATGGTTTGTAGACCATGGGATTGTATAAAAAGAGGTAAGTAAGTAAGCTCTAAGTAGTAAAAAAATGAGTCATGAGTTGTAGTAAGAAGTCTTGAGTGATAAGGAGAGAAGTCTAGGTTTTGGGTCATAGTGTAGGTAGAGGCACTGCAGCTGAGTGCACAGATACCTAGGGTAGAAGTCCATGGCTGAGTGCACGAACCCCTGCAGCTGTGTGCACGGAGTGGAAAGAGTCTGTAATTGTCTACAGATATCAATAAAGAGAAGTATTATACAAATTTTGTGTCTTTGTTTCTTGTCAATACATATTGTGTATGAATTTCATTTATAATACTTATGTGATGCGTGAATGTATGTAATTATGTTGGATAACTAAATGCAATTAAGGATATTTGTTTATGTGGGGCTAATTGTGATTTTTTAATAAGATAAGTAAGACACTTAAGCTAGTTTGGGAATCTGTTCTACACACTACTTTAGTAGTACGAAAGCACTTGAATCATAGATAAGGGCTCTGTGAAGGTTAGTTGTACCCTTTCGGGGAGGTATCAAAGGGAGGAATAAGGGGCTAGGAAGACAAAGCCCTAGAACTTAATGACCTGCGTGAAAGCAGGAATAGAAGGAATAAACCACATCACGACCATATTAGGGTGTAGAAACATGGTTCTAGCATCCCCCTATACTTCTTCAGGTGAGACTTCAGTCCGCACTCAATGGGTTGATGCTGAAAGGGCTAGTAGTTTAGGGATTTGTTTGGCTAACTAACGTTGAACCTAGTTCAAGCCCCACCAAGCCAAAAAATGGTTGCATTGCCAGGACCAGAATCTGCATAAGAGACCTGTGATGTTGTATCACTGAAATCCAACTAAGAAAGAGATTGGAGACTGGTTGGATAGGAAGATCCACGAATTTGTGGTGCAGGAGAATAGAAGTCCGCGACTGATAAAGGAACAGTGGCTAGACAAGTACCTATATACAGAAATATATGAGATCTTTTTTTGTTCCTTTCTAATTGAGCTATACGAGTGGATCGCGAAGCTATCAGATAGACAAGGAAGGTGGAGACTTGACAGTCCTATTTTTTAGACTCCGGAGTTAGTACAGAGACTGGAAGCTTCTAAGGATAAGATTGCCTGCATTATCAATCATTGTCTCGATCACATCATAGGAGGATTTTTTATTGAATTTACAGTTGACACCTCAGTCAGCTACAACGAGGAGGAGCGGTGCTTTTTCAAAGGCCTGCGAGGTAAGTACTTGAAATATTTGAATACCTGGATTAAATGTTATTGTACGAAAAGTGGGTTATGCAGCTTCCTTGATGTTCAGAGCTACGCAAAGTGGAAAAAATTATAGGAACGAAGGAAGAAAGGGTCCTGAATATAGTCCATTGATTTCACCTCCATTGGGTGACGAAGAGGGAGTAGCACATGCTTCTTCATGAAGTGCTATTCAGTTAATAAGACAAGGATTTCCGCGACTGCCACCTCCAACTTCACCACTGTCACCTACGACTTCACCCGTACCACCTCCACCTCCACCACAATTCAACATGGAAAATTCAGTGAAGCTCCCTTTGTTTAAAGGCTTGGGAAATGAGGACCTGGACCAGTTACAGATGATCACTTGAAGAAGGAAACACTGGTTAGTGTGCTACAGGATTACGCGCTAACCTGGTACATTAAGTACTCTAATGATAACCCAAACACTAGAGTGGCAGACATCCAGACCACGTTGAACAAAGAATTCAGTAGGCCTAAATTCGAGGCAAAGTCGATTGTGGGGTTCAAGGAAATTGCGATAAAGCCAGGCAAGACAGCTTGGGAATTAGATCATAGATTGAAGTGTCAGATCCATGAAGATAATATGAACTTGACAGATGGACAACATTGCGAGTGGTTTGTGGCTTTGCTCCTACCACACCTAAGGGTTGTGCTGTCACAACAGAAGATAACGACTCAAGAAGAGGCCTTGGAGATTGTAATGAGATTGCATGAAACACTGATGAAATATCCAAATCTAGGGGTTCAGTAGATCCATGCATAGTTGAAAATTATTTGCCTTGAGATGCAAAGTTTGAAGCAGGACAGAACAGTTCAACCAGAGGTACGTGAAGAGTATGGTGCCTCAAATGGAAGGGTCAAGGGCATGACAAAGACCATTGCCCAGTCTTTGCAAACTACATGGAAGGAGGAGTACCGATGACTTTGAGGCTAGAAGCTCAAGTAGACCAAGTGCAGGGACTACATTATGGTGTGCTATATGTCAGGTAGTAGGAAACATGCCATGGATAACTGCCATTTGCTGTAGAATTTTGTACATTCCACAACAACTGTTGTGAAAATTTTGTAGGTTTCTAGGGAATGATGAGCGCAACTGTAAGAGCTATGAATTGATGATGGATAGAACACCCACCTATAGGGTTTAGGCAAAATTGTGGCCCCCTAACCAAAGTGCATGGATGGCACGAACAGGCTTTCAGGGGCGCGGACGAGGTCGAGGCGGAGGAGGACTTGACAGAGGTCGGGGATAGCTGATTTGCTACAATTGCGGAGGACCACGACACTATGCCCACGATTGCAGTAACCCAATGTGTCCATCATGAAAATATTGCACTCTGTTTGATCATGAGATGGAGGACTCTCCTACAATGATAGCAAGGATATGCAACAAAGGGGCGCTACCACCTTAGCGGACTCAGAACCTATAGATGATGATTTGTGAGCCTCGCGAAGAGGATTTGAATGTAAATATAATGCTCCAAAGTGGAAGTACAATAGGAGATGATAAGAGGAAACAAGCCGATGACAACGCATGGGTTCGCAAAGCTCTCGCGAAAGAGGTTGACTTTGATTTGGAGCACATACACAAAACATTCATGGAAGAAAATAAGATCTTCACTGAGGCATCCACCTCAGGAAGAAAGGATAAGCCTCATAAGGAGATGGACCCTTCTATGCTTAAAAACCTTCCTAGAAACTTGCATGAAGTTGCTACACAATAGCAAGGCTGTGAAGGGATTACAAGAGATTATAAGTAGATGCGTCGGAAACACTCTGGGTTAACCACGCGTGGTAAGAAATATTGTCAAGCATAAAATAAGGACAGGACGAGAGATGAGACTAACCACGTAGATAGGAGAGTATGAGATGGATTAGGTTATTTTGGTTCTGGGGTCAGACGTGAACATCCTACTAAAGCAGACTTGGGAACGAATGGCAAGACCGGCGTTGCAGTGGTCTCTGATTCAGTTAAGGATGGAAAATTAGTAGAAGATCATCCCCATGGGGCAGTTGCAAGGGGTGACTATAGATATTGAAAGCGCGAGTGCTGGCTGACTTTGAAGTAGTAGAAATTATGGATGATAGCAACCCCTTCCCTACGCTCCTTGGCATTGATTGGGCTACTAATATGAATAGGGTAATCAACCTGAAGAAGTGAAAGATGACCTTTGAAAAGAAATCGCTCCGTGTAATAGTGCCTCTAGATCCTACTGAAGGATCATGCTATACTCAACCAGTCCATGATTATGAGAGCGATGATGATCTAGACTGTATTATAAGATAATAACATGAGACCAAGATTGGGTGAATCTAACAGTGGTTGGATGAATTACATGGGATCGCGAGAGTTCCTGCACCTTGGACTCTGATGAAGAAATAGAGCGCTTGTTATAGCTCCAAATCTCACTATTATGGTTTGTGATGCTGCACTCATGGCCTAGGGCCACCCCTCCTTCCAGACCTGGTCCCAAATTTAAAAAACAGTGTTTTATTCCTTGTACGCGACATTGCCCTGAGTTAAACGTGTGTATACGTGGGTATGCATATACCCAACCCGCGTATATGTATTAAAACACTTAAAAAAATATAAAACTCCTTATTTTCGGGTGGAGATCGCAAGTTTTACCCGTGGCCCATGGCCCAACTGTTCCCAACCAACTCCTAACTAAAAAACTACTTTGGGAGTGGTATAAAAAGACATCAAAGGGAAGGCCTAAAGGAGGAGAGAAGAGAGAGAAAGGTTATTATACTGAGATTTTTCCCCTGACAAGGTCTGAAGACCCTTGTGCCTTCTGCACTTCCCCCATTTGTACAGGAAACCCTTGTTTCCTTGTGTGTTGATGTTCATCCACTAGTTATGGCATCATGGAGTGAGTCTTGGAAGGAGATATGCTAAAGGCCTGAGGCTGGACGGATCCGGAAGGAAGCTTTGCTTGGAGCCTGCGAAAGGTTACTCAGGTGATATTACTCCTTTTGTACATTCTATTTGTGTATAATAAAGAAACACGTCTTGGTTCCTGATATGCTTCTTATTTAGGTTTATGATGTTCATGTTTGAATTCATATGTGAATGGTTGTTTAAAGTTCATAACTAACTACCTTCTTTTATAACATGAAGATGATTTCTTTATAAGTTTTTGTCCATATACTACTGTATTCTTTGGAATTGGTTGTTTTACAGGACAAAGGAGAGAAAGGGACTTGAAGAAGGGTTTGGACCCTTGAGGAACTTCTCGAACGTAGGACCTGAGGTACGCCCCTCTTACTATAGAATTTGCTTATCATAGCATAATGGTTGTTTGAATGTGTGTTTCTCTGTTTAGACAACTTTCAGTGTGCTAGGGTTTCCACCCAAAAGCCCTATGGGAGAAATTCCCTCAATGTCTTCCTCTGATATGGATGACACATCTCCCATCGCGAGTGAGACACCCGTTGTGACGAGTGTCGAAACTCCTATCTCGGCCGTAACCCCACCCTTCACTGTCACCCCTCTCGGTGTCATGTTGCCCTTATGCTATAGGGCTTTGAGGGATGTTATGGGTTCTAGGAACTCCTCCTTAGGTACCATGTGGGATCACAACATCACTCCCACTACGGGATCTTTTATTCCTCAAGTTCACAATACAGTTGTCACTTCGGTCCCGACCATTCCGACTGTTTGTGTAGCATCTTCAACACCTGTTGTTAGTGCCGTTACGACATCCTCGATTGTAACTATTATTGCTAGTCCGTCCCATGGTTCAGTAAATAGTGGCTAGTCGATACCTACAACCGGAGTTGTCAATCCTACACTTAGTGCCCCACCTTCTTCTGGTTCCATTCCAGCAGGGGAGGCATACAATTAGTATTTGCAAGCCATCCAGAATCCAGGTTCGCAAGGTCCAAATCATTATTATGACCCCGTAGGGCATCATCTTTATATTGGATCCTTTCCATCTCCGCCTGCGGTTGAGGTCTTAGTCCCGTTAAGTGTTTCTTGGGGTACCACTCATTATGGTGGTGGCCAAGCACCCCTTTCGGATCAAGGACCGTCTTATCAAGGACCATCTTATCAAGGTCAACCATCTTACACGCAACCTTCTTATGGGCAGCAGTATTATGGGCAATCCTATCCAGGGCAGCCTAGAGGCCCACAAGGACAACCCTTTCAGGGACAACCTTCGGCCTATGGTGGTCCGTCTTTCACTTATCTTGGACAACCCTCTGGAAATCCAGGACAACCTTATATGCAACAAGGACAACCTAGAGTCCAGCAGGGATACCCTTCCGGTCAACCCTATGGGAATCCAGGACAACCTTATATGCAACAAGGACAACCTGGGATCCAGCAAGGGTACCCTTCTGAGCAGGGTGGTCAGCCTTACATACAGCAAGGCCAACCCACTGCCCAGTCTGGTTAACCATCTGGACAAGTTGGTCCACCCCAAGGTCAACCAACCATCCAGTCCGCTCAGCCATCTATTCCGCAAGGACAACCTTCGGTTGTACAAGGACAACCTAACACCCAACAAGCTCAACCTTCTAGGCAAGTGGGTCCATCCCAAACCCAACCAGGGCAACCTTCTAGCCAGGTGGCCTAATCTCCAAGACATCTTTCTGGGCCTGCTCAACCGGGCATGCAAATGGTTATTGCTTCTCAAGCTCAATATGGTTTCCAGCCCCAGGCTGGGCCCCAAACCCAAGCTGGTCTTCAAGTGCAAGGTGGGTTTCAATCTCAACCTTCTTATCAAGCGCAGCCTGGTTCCCAGGTTCAGTATGGAGCCCGACAACCTTATGGTTACCAGCATCCCCAGGGGCAAGCTCAGTTTGCCCTGTACCAAAATTATCAACAAATGCAGGTCGCTCCTTATCAGAATTACTAGCAACAGTATGTTGCTCCTGCAGGTCAAGTTGGTAATCAATGGGGTGCTGGGGACCAAATCCAGGGTCAGCCGTCTGGTTATGGCTATAACCCCTATGGACAGAATCCCTACGGACAGAACCCTATGGGCCAGGTCCGTCTGGACAAAATCAATGGGGGCAACCAGCAACTGGTTGGAACTCTGGTGCTACCTCTTATCCACCGCCACAGATGTCCTTCAATCCTTAGTTACCCTTCTTAGCAACATTGGAACTGCCAGATGTGTCCAAATTGACTAATGATCCTATCCTTCATAATCCATTCTGGCCACCAGTTCCAACCAAGATTCCCGGTGATTGTCCCAAATTCGATGGCAAAGCTGGAGAAGACCCTCAAGCCCACGTTATGACCTATCACCTTTGGTGTTCGTCAAATTCGTGGCTTGATGATTCAATCCAGCTCTGCCTTTTCCAAAGGACTCTCACTGGCTCTGCTGCTAAGTGGTATATTGAGCTGACTCGCGGATCCTTTCAAGATTTTAACTTGTTGGCAATGGCATTTCTAACTCATTTTCAGTTGCCAATCCGGTATGAGACGGGGATGCATCTCCTCACGTCTCTTAAACAGGACACGGCCATGCACATATCCGATCATATACATGAATGGAGATGACATCGTCGCTTGATCAAGTTCTGGATTCCTGATCATCTCCTGACCGATTGGTTTACAACCTCCTTTGTCCCTGCGATCGCGCGAGACATTGCTATGGGAGCTTGTGTAACTGAAGAGCAGGCTATTGCGCATGCTTAGTACCTTGACTTGGTATATTCCCAGTCAGGTACCCTATATGATTATTTTCCTAACGCCCCGAGACCCAGAATAGCCAAAGCTCCGCCAAAGCCATCTGTTGACGGTGTTATTGGCTCTGTAAATCCGTCTTCGAAGAAATCTTCCACGAACCCTGGGAAGCAAAAATCGAGTGCTTCAAACGAAAATACTTCTCAGGGCGTGTCTAATTCTGGAAATACTTCCAAGGTTAACGCCATCCAATCCACCACGGTGGATAAAGCCTCGAAAGGAAAGAAGAAGGGGAAAGCGAAAAATAAATCTGATCAACCCAAGCAGGACTCCCCTAAAGCTCCACCGGAGGAAGGATCCAAACGTAAACCGAAGTATCCTTGTCTTATTTGTGACGAGGATCACTATACCAAAGACTGCCCAAGGTGGTCAGAAGTTAGTTGTTTATTGAAAGGCGCTCTTGGGACTCTTGCGGTGCTGAAAGAACCTTTCCCCTCACAGCAAACGCAAATGGTGGCTAACCCATCCTCATCTTCTTCTCCCTTTGGTTCACAAGTGTTCATGGCTGGAACGATTCCCGTTCACATTATGACTCAAGCAAAAGAATATCCGTCACCTGCCGGGAAGGAGCCTAGGGTCCCCTCAAGCGCTCCTCCGTCTAGTTCTGGTCTGCTCCATATCGAGAGACCCATCACTGAGACGCCTATTCGACCCCCTCCTAATGCTCGTGCTGCCCAGCACTACAGCATCGTTGAGGACTTAGCTCAGGCTCCGTCAGCTATGTCCGCTCTAGAAGTTCTCCAGAGCTGCCCCCCCCAGAGGAAGTCCCTGCTATCGGCCATCGGTGGCATCAACCCGACCGACTCAGATTTGATCACTTTTGATCTCGAGAGCCATGTACTGAGACTACCTCACCAGATTGCCTTCCTCATTCAGGTCATCATTAATGCTAAAAAGATTCATCGTACGGTCATTGATGAAGACGCTTCAACTTGCATTATGTCTGTTGCTTGTTGGAAGGCTATTGGGTCTCCGACTTTGAGTCAGTCCCCTACAACCCTGGAAGCCTTTGACAGGAGAGAATCTCGCCCTTACGGTATCCTCCAACGCTTGCCGATTACTTTGGAAGGGAAGACTGTTGAAGTGGAAGTTGAAGTTGTCGATGCTAATCTTACTTACAACCTCCTTTTGGGCCGGAGCTAGACATATGCCATGCACGCCATGGCTTCATCCCTCTTTCGTGTCATTCGTTTCCCTCATCTAGGGAAAATTGTCACGGTAGACCAGCTCTCCTTCTTCGCTTCCTCTTCCGAAGGCAACGTGCCTTTTGTGGAGCATACCTATATTCCATTGGAGAGTGTGGGAGCTGGGCTCTTTAAAGATCCCACCCTCATGGGTGTCTTTTCACTCCCACCTTTGAACTTTGCCTCTATCGGTTTGATTTCCGCTCATTCTGGTTCCCCATTGCACACTGTCGCTACCCTCGGCCCCTTTACAAAAGGGGGCATTGATTATCTAGCTGGTAACCCTCGCTCGGCCAGGGGGCATGGGCATATAATCGGTTCCGTTGATCATTTTACAAAACGGGCCGAGACAATGCCTACACTATCTAGGCCGGTCACACAGCGGTGCAATTGGGTAAGTCCCGAAATGGGCTTTACTTGAACAAGTATCATGCGTGCACTCTATTTTTGTACATACGTGTGCTTTAGCAAGTATGTTGTGTGTGCATGTTTTCATTTTTTTGTCTTGGTGTGTCGGCATGATTTCCGCTTATTGTGTTCTTTTTGCTTCTTGGACAGATGTCTGGTTCGCCTTATGTTGGTCTCGCTGATGGTGCCTCCCGCAGTACACGCAACTTGTCCTCTGCAGCATGGGTGATCTACGATCCTCATGGTGAGTTAGTAGAACTTCAAGGGGTTTGTCTAGGTTGCACCACGAACAATGTTGCTGAGTATAGTGTTGTGATTGAGTTACTAGCTGAGGCGATTAATCTTGGTATTCGAACATTGGTTGTGAACTTGGACTCTCAGCTTGTCGTCCACCAGCTCAATGGGCGTTATTCCGTCAGAGACCATCGGATTTTAAGGTTATATTTACGTGTTAAGTTGTTAGAAAGGGATTTTGATTTCATTACATATTAACATATTCCAAGACGATTTAATACGTTAACCGATGCATTAGCTAATTATGTATTGGACAGACATTTGCATAACATGTAATTTAAGATAGCATAAGAAGCATAAAACACAATAAACCATAAAGCATATATATATATATATATATATATGTCCAAATGTTTGCACAACGTGCATCATCAAAAAATAATACATGTTTGTCTTAGTACATCCGGAGACAACATGTCTCTCAAAAAATATGCATGGAAATAAAGCCTAGATATCTAGTCCCTATGGTGCTCATGGTAGCACGTCACTTCTCGCACTAAACGTCTCAGGAGTCGGTGGATGCGATTGGGCACCCCCACCGTGTGCCTCTGGTACGCTAACGGGACGTCCGCTAGCCAAGCATAATCCGGAATACCTCGAGCGATACCCTCAAGGTTCTAGATGAGTTCTTCCCCCTCAGCACCCTCCTCCTGAGGATTTGCTGCAGGCTAGTTTCTCCTCGTAATAGGAGACATGCCGGCTGGACGCTCTGGGCCAACATATGCATATGCATATAATTGTTATTAGAACAAGCATGTATTATCAACAAAATAAATCATAAAACACAAAATCAAAAAGAGGTCATACCTATCTCCTCATCCCAATCCTCTCCCTCTAGCAGTGGGAGATCAGGGTTGTCTGTGAAGTCTGTCCCTGCATACGGCCAATCCTCGACCACGATTAGTTGGAGGTGAAGCCACCCAAAAAACTCTGGCCTCCATGACATTTGCTGGCCTCCCCCCCCACTAGGCATCAGTGCCACCCAACGAGCCATTCTCGGCTCTCGAGGCACCAGATTAGGTACAAAGGCCCCTTGGCCCTGAAATATTGGTACTCGTTCCAAAATGAACGTCACTAAGATGGAACCATACCCAAACTGTTGTAGTTTTCCACGCTTACCTTCTGTAAGTTGCCTCTTCATGTTGGTCGTCACCGCTGCCACCTAATTGAAGATGGTTGGATTCAGACACTCTGTAGCTAATATAAGTTGGTTCTTTTTTGCTTCGTGGGGTTCCTGTGCCCTCGCAGCTCGTGTGATGGTGAACAATATTGCTCTGAGTATTAGGTCCAGAATAGTGGTGATGTCCACTTTTGAGTTGCCGGATCCAAATTTTTCCCCTGGGCAAACTCGAGCCATCACCTCCTCCATCTTCTCACCAGATGGCCTGCTACCTGTCAATAGGGGCACCAGCCCTCTGCGCGACGGTCCTGTGATGAAATAGACATCAGATATGTCCAGTTCCAATACTTGGTCTCGTATATGAAACACTTGATCACGTTCATCCCAAAGGTTGATTAAGTATCTTAAGAGCTCTGGCTGAGCTTGTAGATAGGACGTGAGGAAGTATTTCTTTAGCCCACAATTTCTAAGGGCTTCCATACAGTATTCATCTGCTATGGCCAATTCGTCTACTTTGTCATGCTCACTTTCCTTCCATTGGAGCACCATTTTACTTGTTTTCCTGCAACCACAAGGTCAAAAACATCAATTAGATCTTTGGAAAACTTAAAAATGCATTGGAATTGCTTTAAAATTGTTAAATTTTGAAACAAGGGTGTGCTCGACCGTTGGCGCGACTATTTTTAAAACAGTCGCACCCATGGGCGTGAGCCTTTGGAGAAAAAGGGCCCATTGGCATGAGTCCTTGCCCGATACCCGCGCCAATGGGTGCAACACTATTTTTTAAAATTCCCTCCACAGAGGTCGATAAAACAAGCTAAAGCAACTAAAAAAATGGACAAAAATGGAGTAGGAGAGGAGGCCTCTTACCTAGAACCGACGGTGCTCCGAATGGTTGCACGGATTCGTTGCAATCATCGCCCGAAGATCGCACACTAAAAGCACTATTGTCACTCTCCAATGAGGTAAAAGTTAAAAGTAATTTTTGCTTTTACCATTTTCACATATTTATAGCTTTTTTAACCCTAAATAGGTTTTAAGCGTCATTTTTATGAATATTTTAATATACATTTTTGTCGAAAATGGATTTTACACTTGTTTTTGTGCAGCGACAGGTTTTTGTGCGACTTAGGCGACGAAACGAGTTGTATTTTATACTTTTTCGGACTCGGTAAATACACGAAAAAGTCATTATGGAGTCATCTTTTTGCTCTTTTCTGACTCTCTAAACGTGAAAAGAATGCCGAGTTATTCCTCTCGACTTGTTAAATGTAAATGAGAGGTGGTCGTCTTTAAACTCTTTTCCGACCGTATAACAATGAAAAGATCGTCGGACCCTTGTCGTTTCAAGTTCGTTAACAGGTACGAAGTGACGTAGTTTCGATCGATTTTTTACTTTTTCAGGTGGAAATCACTAATCATGAAAAGTACTCCTCGATCGTAATGATTGGGCAGTTCTTTCGAGCATTGTTTTATACTTTTTCGGGCTCGAGAGACACAACTTCACGAAAAAGGACACCCCTGGAGTTTACTTTTCCGCTGTCTTTTCAAACTCTCTAAACATGAAAAGACGCTGAGTTCTTCCTTTGTCCGACTCGTTAAAACTTAATGTCATCAGATTCCATTGAAATGATGCCTCACAAGCATATGCTATCCCCGTCATGCTTGTCATAAAAAATAATCGGGGTACTCGCCATCAATGGTGGGGAAAATGGAACTAGAATCATTGTCTTGTTGGCAGTATGTCGCTCTTGAACATGGCACTTGTCTACATTCGTGTCTGGGTGGGGACATCTCATCTCATTTTTCACTTGCCTCCGTGGGTTTGGGTGATCCTGTTTGACCTCTCATCTGTTCGTTGCCCTGTCACCATGACCTCTGATCATTTGATGTCAAATACTGCCAAATCCACTGTCGTGCTGCCGATATGTTCAAGAGAAGTTGACCTCTACAGAATACTCAACCTCCCTCTGATAACTCACATAATCTTGATTCACAAAACATCTTATCCTTCTCTGTCTCGTGTCGATGATGTGGGAAACATTATGACCCACCTTCGATCAACGTCACTTCCTGTCGACTTCAGCTCATTATCTAGGAAGTTGACCTAGAGACTCCCTTCAGGTGCCTTGGAGCCTGCATGCCTCAATAGCAGGTTCTTCATGTTCGACGTGAGGTTTTCATCATTGACCTCTGATCGAATGATTCTACAGGTGTTCGACACCAACTCACTGATTCGCACGCCGTAGACTGTACCTATAGTACCTTGAGGGCCATTGTCATTATTGGTGGTACCTCTCGCGTCTGTTAACAGTTTTCATCATTGGGTGGTAATCAGATGATGTTCCTGCATGTTCGACTTCGACTCTCATACTCGCATGCTTGAACTTGTACTTTGTTCGGGTCGAGATGGAGCGCAAGACCCTAGATTTTGTTTGTTAGAATCCAAGTTTTGATTTTGTGGATTATTATGATCATTACATGACTCATTCACTGGATGGTTGTGACCATGCCTAAGTCTGTTTATCGATCCTTACTGGCTGGCTGTGCCCATACCTTGGATGTAGATTTTTATGTACTCTGCTATGGATGGTTGTGCCCATACCACATACATCATGTACTTGAGATATTAGTTGTACTTCTTCGCACAGGTTCTCTAGCGGTAGTGTTTTCGGTTGGCCATGTTCTTGTAAAGCATTTCACCCCTCTCTCTCTCTCAGGCCTCATGCTTTAGGGGGCATCTGTTACACAACAATTTGTCACCGTCCCTGTTACCCCCTTCTCCCGCACCTTGGAGGACTCATTTCGGACCTGTGAGAAGTGACATGACCTGGAAACACTTGCATTGTATTCCCCTGAGTATGAACTTCATATGCCCTGAAGACATCTTCTGCAAAATACCCATAAAAATAGCCCTTTTTCCATTGGCGTGGTTTCACTGTGCATCACTCGTGCCAATGGGGGAAATCCTCCAAAGAGGGCGCGCCAACTGGCGCTCTGTCTTAGAGTCGCACTCGCGCCAGCCAAAATGGGTAGTGTTTTTAACAAACAAACATCCGAAGGTTCTTCCTAACCCACTCATGAATTGAATCTATCTTGAGTTCGTTTAGTTTGGCTTCGAATCTCCATAGGAGGGAAGTGGTTTGCCACCTCTCATGGAAGCTTCTTAGTGATAAAGCCAATCCCATGAATATTGTGGATGATCCTAACTCCTTCTCCTCTATCTATAAAAGCTTGTCCTTTTGCCTTTGACAAGCTAGTTCTAGTTCCAAGTTCCAAAATCCCAAAGTTTGAGAATTGCTAAGTTCATGCTGCAAGAAGCCTTCTTCATTCCCATAAGGCTAAATCTAAAGTGAGGAGATCCTTGTCCAAATAACCAAGGAGAGAGAGGCTTGTTCCCCATTCCCAACAAGCTTTGCAAGAAAATTGTTGCTGATCACCCAGCCAAAGGAGGATTTGACGTCAGAACTATGGTTGTATTCTTCTTTGTTTATCAATAATAGACGACTATTATTATGGTTCCACTCTTATTGTCTTTTGTAATGATGATGAGTTATATACTTTCTGACTGATATATAGTTGCATCTATTGGATTTTATGCTTGTGTTTGTGTCGTTCTTTGCATGTGCAGGTGTCCATTCACGGAGATCGTGGGGATCGTGACCAGCCGGAGCAAAGGAATGGGAGCATCGACTCTTCTACAAGTACTAGCGTTGGAATCCAGGTATGCCCTCATCATTGGTCTTTGATTTGCAATTAGGAACCTGCGTGATAGCATTGTTTGATT
The DNA here is from genome assembly GCA_000404065.3 of Pinus taeda. Classification (NCBI taxonomy): domain Eukaryota; kingdom Viridiplantae; phylum Streptophyta; class Pinopsida; order Pinales; family Pinaceae; genus Pinus; species Pinus taeda. The sequence continues at coordinate 111,691 of APFE030731209.1, forward strand.
GTTTCTAGACCCCATCTGGGCTAGTAGGGATCGCCTCTGTCCGTAGAGGGGATTTACCTCCACAACATGATCTATCCATACTCTAAGCACATTTGGGAAGATGCCCTTGGCCTATTATTTTCCCAAACTTGTTGGCCTAATGACCCTAAAGAATTCTTCACCTCCTAACATAAAATCTACAAGTGAACACTTTTATTGAAGCCCCAATTTAGGTGGTTCTGGAATTCTTTTTCAAAACTCCTTTGCTAACACATTTAGTTATCTCAAAATAATTCCATTTTCAAGAAGATTATTCTCCCTCCCATATTCATCACCATGAAAGTAATCACAATGTGTGCTAAGTATCAAAACTTATTGCTTGGAAACTATGATCCTTATTTAGATTCTTTCGAACAATGCTAGCTGGAGATGTTGGTGAACCCATAAAAAATACACAACAATTGTAAAAGAAACTTGACATGCTGACCGTAGTTAGCTTCTCTAGCTATTAGACCACGATCTAGTGGAGTGGAGAAAAGATTAGAAATTTTGAATCCTTCAATTTGATGGGGCCTCAAAGAAGAATCTGTGGGTGGAAAGAGGAGGGGGGTGGAAGGGGTTCTTTATAACCCTAATGGAAAAATTGAAATAAGGTACTCATTTGGATTGGGGTGCATGACCAACAATTACACTGAGATTCATGGCTTATTGCAAGGCCTACTCCTGGAAAATGGTATGAAAACTTTCAACATTTCTATTCAAGGGGGATTCATTTCTAATCATTCGATACCTCTGAAACAAAACCTTTCCCAAGGATCAACAACGAAAGATACTACGCCAATGAATTTCAAGACTCCTAGAGTACTTCTCTAAAAAATCCTTCTATCATGTTCTCCAAAATCAAGACAAGGAGGTTGATTTTCAAGCCAATAAGGTATGCCTTCTCAAATTTCAAAAAATGGAAATTAATAATGTTCAAGGATGGCAGAACCTACCTTGACAACCCCTCTCTTTATCTTCCTAACAACATTTTATAATTTTCATGGAAATAAAATATCAATCCTCACGCACCATTAAGTTTTCATGCACAGGGATCTATTCGACTTAAGGGATACATGATAGGCTTGTCATCATGTCATATTTTGTCATTCAAGCACATGAAAATATCCTTGTGGTGTCCTCCCTACAAGGTCAAAGTACCATAAGGCGGTGGAGGCCTAAGCTTAGCGCCTGCCCTCCACCTCTGTTCATTATTACTCACAAAGTCATGGCAATTGTGTTCATATGTGGTTTCATTAATATTGATGTGTGTGATTAGTTCACCCTAAGGTATAATTCAATGGAAAATCAACACTCTCGAGCTCAAGGATCACCCCTCCCTAATCTCTATTGAACCCAACTCATTTTGTGGCCTCTAGAATCAATAGGATCTTGCCATTGCTCTAGGAAGCCTTATTTGGAATTTTCTTTGTGTAATACAGTTGCATCATTTCAACACATGGTGAAATTTGGTTTTTCAGAGTGTCCTCCTGGTCTATTTTGTTTATTTGTCTCCTTCGTTATTTCTTATATTAGGACTCCAGCCTACCATGTTCCTCAGATGCTCCTAGGTTGTATTGTTGTTTAAACCTTTAATTGTTTCAACATAGTTGATTGATTCCTTGTATTCGACTTTCTTGTTGCTTGATTCTCCTTCATAACCCAAACCAATTTTGATGAGAAGGGATATATGAATACTCAAATTCTCATCTAACTTATTAGATCCTTCAATAAAATTCATGTTCTGGTTCATTTGAGTCTTGGACTTTTCTAATTCCTTTCTAAGGAAGACTATTTCTTATTCGAACTTTTCACATTCCTTTCCCTTCTTATTCAATTGTTGTGAAAATGTGTTGCTTATTCCAACTTAACTTTTATAGGAATAAGTGATAAATCTTCGGATTTACCTTTTTCAAATTTCACCAACATCTCCTTCAACTTCTTATTCTTTTTCTTGAGCCTTTGAATTTATGCTAGGACACTGATTAGTTCTTCTTCCAGTTCTAATTCAGTTTCTTCCTCTTCATCATCCTCATTTTGACCTTTATTGTTAAAATGTGGCAACAAGAATATTCCAATTTAATCTATCCTTAAATTAAATTGTGAATTAAAATTGAACTTAGTCTTAACAACTACTTGGAAATAATTAATTAATTTGTTTCAAATTAATTAGTTGGAGAAATTCAAGTTAGAAGTTTTTCTGAAGTCATGCAAGAGTTATCCCTTAAATTAAGGAGATAAGATTGAGTTATATTTGAGTTTTAATTAGTTAACTCAGTTTAATGAGTTAAGTCTAGTTAAATTGGTTCCAAACTATTTGAGGAAATAATAGAGACTTAATAGTCAGTTGATGCATGCATGCACTTAACTACTGTACTCCAGTTAATTGAAGATTCCCTCATCAAAAACTCATGCATGTCTATTTTGAGAAAGACCCAGTGAGATTGAAGCAAGGACAATGTTTTGCTTGTTGGAATAACACTGAGAGGGGTGGGGGGGGGGTGAATCAGTTATTATTAGATCAATAATTTTATTTCCCAAACAGATTTATATACGTTTCTTAAACTAAGTGAATTAGCGTGTACAAACGACTGTACTTAAAGTAACCAACATATATGCAGAGAACTTTTGATTTAGCCAATTTATGATGCATTGAACTTTAATCAGTATATCAGATATTTATTAGATAATGCAATAAAATCATAATAAATCATCACACATAAGAAACACACATGAACACTAATATATAAGGTGGAAACCAAATGTGCATAAAAACCACCTGCTGATGTCGTCTTTGTCTTCTTTTAATAATAATAAAATTGGTTTACAATCTTATATTGGTGCAGACTCATACCAGTACGCAGGCTTTTACCTGTAGAAAGTTACAACCTTCTCTCGTTCTCCAGCTTCTACTAGAAGGGAGCTACAACCCCCGAGCTCTTGTACTAGCTGATATGTTTACTAGTATGTAGGCGGCGACCTACAAAAGGCTACGACCTTCTTTCTTCCTCCAAGGACCACGTTTCATAAATTTTCAGACTGGATCCATCAACAACATCATAACTCCAATACAATCATCAAATACATCTGCATCAACCAATCATTGAAACTCAATCATCACTTTTTGAATCAACCAACAACTAAATCAATCAATCACTTTGACAACCCATCGTCACTATAGCAAATCACAATCAATCTGATCATTCAGAACACTGTCACTAGAATACAGTCACCAGAACCCAAAGCAAAACCCAGAACCCTGCAGTAGAAAACAAAAACAACTGAAACATACTTCATAAGGTATACGCTACTTCCATGTCTCGAACTAATGTGTATACGCGCTTTTATCAAAGCCAACCAGTGTACACATCTGCAAATATTAATTCGTAATTATGCAGCTATTCCAGACTTTAGTTATACCTAGATCACAATATTTATAGAATAACACATGTGTCAGTATTCAGATCTAGAATATACATGATCAAACCACATAATGATAATTCGTTTCAAGCCTTAAGATCCCGATCCATCGTTATATCTTATCCTTCATCAACCGCTAAGGTTCATCCTTGGTTCAGATCAAGCACAGCACTATAAGCCAATAACCTGCATACTAGATCTCACACTTCATCAGATATTCGATACTTGCACACTTGGCCTAATGAGCTTCTCCTTCTTATATAGTTTTAGGCCTTTCTCAATACCATGGACCAAAACCACTTAGGACCAATACCTTGGACCAAATACCTAGGGTCAATACCTCGGACCAAATAC
>APFE030731209.1:115631-141335 GCA_000404065.3 Pinus taeda
ATATAGTTTTAGGCCTTTCTCAATACCATGGACCAAAACCACTTAGGACCAATACCTTGGACCAAATACCTAGGGTCAATACCTCGGACCAAATACCTTGGACCAATACCTTGGATCAAAATACCTTGGACCAAATACCTTGGACCAGAAACCTAGTTTTCCAAGATATACGCGCTTTTCCTTTTGTGAAAGTGCGTGTGTACGTATATGCTACTTGTGTTAAGTGAACCTGCATGTATACACAGCTTGGTCAAGGTGAACCTGCATATACCTCTCTTTCTTCATTCTTTGTAGTCTGATATGTAATTCTTTGATGTTGACATGTTGTACTGTGATCTTTCATCTGAGTGATTTTCCATCAAGGACAACATATGTATCATAATGCCAACAATCTCCCCCTTTGGACTTGATGGCAACAACAACACCAAGTCAATATCCCCCTTTGACATCAAGGGCAAAGGGTGGACCAAGATAATTTCTCCCTTTGACATACATTATGCTGGTCATGCTCCCCCTGAGTACATGTTGAATTCTCTGATTGAGCTCCCTATTTGTACATGCTGAGATGTACTGAAACCGTCCATGCTCCCCCTGAGCACAAGCAAAGTCTGCAAAAAGATTTTCTAAAAGAATAACATGACTCTATAACTCAACTATGTGAGGATGACCTTCCTATCACCAATGACTCATACATACATCCATCTCCCAACCAGTGGGGATATACCAAATTTGACTCATCCACCCAACCAAGTGGGGATATACCAATTATTTATACATAACAAAAACAAGAAATATTACATCATCCGTCCTATGTAAAGTGGGGATACAAATTACATCATTTGTCCAAGAGGACTCATTGAGATGTATGAGAAGACATATCACACCCTAGACTTTTACATGACTTGAGCAACAAATGGTATAAATATCTGAAGCCATAGCTGGACTCAGAAACCATAATTCCAACAATGCAGAATGTACGTGAAGGCTAATGCTCCCCCTGAACTGGTGCTACTTGTGCATTGTTAACAGGTCAATGATCAAGGCATCTTTGTCAGTAAGATAAAATTAATGAACAGAGCAATTTAATCATCAATATTAGTCAAAGCACCCATATTAGAGCTTGCCCCACTGTTTTTCTTGTCTAAAAAACATATATGCTCCTTGACCCATAGAAACCCACGTGTGTACGCAACTATACTTCATGAAACACGCTACAATGACCTTTCTCCAAAAAATTTGTTTTAACAGTAGGATGATGCAGAAAATACTCCCAGCTTTTATCTGAGATATTCAAGTGTCTCTTTGGGCAGTGGTTTAGTGAATATATTAGCAACCTGTTCTTTGGAGGGAACATATTCCAATTTTACCTTTTGTTCAAGCACTTGTTCACGTAGAAAATGTTATTTGATTGGTATGTGCTTGGTCTTGGAGTGCATGATTGGATTCTTTGAAATATTGATGGCACTTGTATTATCACATAGAATGGAAATGGGTGGTGTACATGTGATCTGAATGTCTTGCAATGTTTGCATCATCCAAAGTAGTTGTGTGCAGCAAGATGTAGTAGCCACATATTCTTCTTCAGATATAGATAACGCAATTGAACTTTGTTTCTTGTTGAACCAAGACACTAACCTAAAACCCATATAGAATGCACCACCACTAGTGCTTTTTCTGTCATCAACACTTCTTGCCCAATCTGCATCTGTATATGCATGAAGAGTAAGATCTGTATCTCTAGGATACCATAAACCAAAATTCTGTGTTTCTTGAAGATATTTGAAAATTCTTTTGACTACTTGAAGGTGTGATTCCTTTGGATTTGCTTGGAATCTTCCAACTATTCCTACTGCATGCATGATGTCAGGTCGGGTACCTATTAGATAAAGTAGACTGCCAATCATGGATCTGTAAGTTGGTTGATGTACTGATGCTAATTCATCATTTGAGCTAAGACTACATCCTATTACCATTGGCGTACATACAGGTTTAGAATCTTCCATGCTGTACCTTTTCAAGATCTGTTTGAGATATTTGGTTTGTGAAAGAAAAATACATCTTTATTTTGTTGAACTTGTAGACCAAGAAAATAGGTAAGTTCACCAAGCAAGGACATTTCAAATTCTTGCTACATTACTGAAGCAAAATTCTGACTCATGGATTCTTCATTGCTACCAAAAATGATATCATCAACATAAACAACAATTATCAGCAATTTATTAGTGTCAATCTTTGTATATAGATTGCTATCTGCTGACCCTTTTGAAAAACACTGTTGGTGTAGATATTTGTCAAGGCAATAATACTAGGCCCTTGGAGCCTATTTCAGACCATAAAGAGCCTTTTTGAGTCTGCATACAAGTTTTGCATCATTTCCAAGAATGAATCCTTCTAGTTGTTCAATATAAACTTCTTCTTCTAAATCTCCATTAAAGAAAGCAGATTTTACATCCATTTGGTATACTTTGAATTTCTGAAAGCTAAAAAGAGCAAGAAACATCCTTATGGCTTCAAGTCTAGCAACAGGTGCAAAAGTTTCTTCAAAATATATACCTTCTTGTTGAGCATATCCTTTACAAACAAGTCTGGCCTTGTTTCTAATAACTTCTCCATTTTCATGCAGCTTGTTTTTGAATATCCATTTAGTTCCTATAATATTTTTATCATGAGGTCTAGGAACTAATTCCCAAATATTATTCTTTTCAATTTGCTCAAGTTCTTTATTCATGGCCTTGACCCAATATTCATCTTTGCATGCTTCATTTACATTTTGAGGTTTGGTGGAGGATAGTAAGACTAGTTAGCTTGATGTTTTTGTAATAGTTCTTCTTGTCTGTACACCTGCCTCTTTTTCCCCTAAAATTTGAGTTTTTGGACGATTTTTCTGAACATACCTGGATGGAGTCTTTTCTTCTACCGTTATCTCTTCTTCTGGTGCTTCATTGGTTTCTTCTTCAGAATCATTGTGATTTGATGTGGGAAAATACTCCCCATCTTCTTCATTGTCATAATCTTCTGTTTTTGCCTATTTTGGATTTTTGCATGCTTCATCAACTATAACATAAATACTTTCAACAATTTTCCCAAGTCTTTTATTATAACATTTATACCCTTTACTTCAAGAAGAGTAACCAAGAAGAATACCTACATTTTCTCTCGGCTCAAACTTACGAAGTTTTTCATCAATCCTTTTGATATAACATTTGCTTCCAAAAACTTTGAAGTATTTTACAGTAGGAGTCTTACCATACCAAAGTTCATGTGGAGTTTGAGTGCTATTTACCTGAACATTTGCTTGGTTGAGAATACTTACGGTGGTGAATGCAGCTTCACCCCAGAAGGTTGCAGGAGTTCCAGATTCGTCTAGCATAGCTTGAGCCATTTGTTGAACAGTTTTGTTCATTCTTTCTACCACTCCATTTTGCTGAGGAGTCCTTGCAGTGGAGAATTGCCTTTTTATTCCATGTTGCTCACAAAAGTCGAAGAAATCATCCGAGGTAAATTCCCCTCTTTGATCAGATCTGAGACATTTGATTTTTCGATCTGATTCATTTTCAATCAAAGCTTTGAAGGCTTGGAACTTTTCAAATGCTTCATCTTTATGCTTTAGCAGACCTATCCAACACATTCTGGAAAAATCGTCAATGAACAAAATAAAGTATTCTTCTCCATGAGGTGACTTCTTCCTTGATGGTCCACATAAATTAGTATGGACAAGTTCAAAAGGCTTACTAGCTGACCCTTATTTTTCAATGAAGTGAGCTCTGGTTTGCTTACCGAATTGACATGGTTTGCATATTGTATTTTCAGGGATGCTAATATCTGGAAGATCACGAACAACCTTGAATCTACATGCTTTTCTTATTTGAGAAAAGCTTAGATGTCCCAATCTTCTATGCCACAGCGAGTTTTCATCATTTTTGCTTAGATAGCATTGTTGTTGTCCTCCCTTGAGTATGCATAATTTGGTTGGAGTTCTTGTACCTTTGATCATGGTCTTCCCTGTATCAAGCTCATGAACAACACATCCATTTGATCGAAATACCACTTCATTTCCTTGATCACACATTTGACTGACACTCAAAAGGTTATGCTTTAAACCATCTACATACATAACATTTCTAGCTTTAACCTTTTCTTTCAAGAAAAAAGATCCTTTACCTTTTACAACAGCAGGAGTGCCATTTCCAAATGAGATATTCTCTTCCTTTTCTAAGGCATTATATGAGTGAAGTTTTTCTTTGTCACCTGTCATGTGTTTTGAGCATCCACTGTTGATGTACCACTGATTTTCTTGTCCTTCTGCATACAAGGCTATACCACATCTTTCTGTTTGAGATTCTTTCCTTATCCATATCTTCGGATTTAATGGAGTTTGCTCCTTTTGAGATGTTTGCTCCTGCATTCAGATTCTTCATGACCAAAGTTGTTACAAATTGAGCATTCTATTTCATTTTCAAGAAGAGAAAAGTTATTATAGGAACTTTTCTTGACCCCTGTTACATTCCTTTGATTTCGTGCTTCTCTAGTCATGATGGTTTTATAAGCAACACATTGAGCAGCTTTGTGTCCAAAATTATAACATGAAAAACTTTGCCCACTAAAGAATTTCCTGCAAGTATTGAATCTATTGACCTGGTGATTGTAGTTTCTATTGGTATTCATCTTTGAGAAAATTGAGTATGATTTACCTGAGGTTGGTTGTGGCTTCTATTCATCCTTGGAATAAATTGAGTCTGATTTACCTGGTAATCTGCTTTATACCTTTGCTGACGATTGTCATACTGTTCACTGGTATTTGCTGCATCATGATAGCTTTTAGTGGAGGTTGACGGCTTTTGTGATTGAGATGCTTCCTCAGTATATCCAAGACCTGTCTTTATCAGAGGAGAACGCTGCACATTGATAATTTCATTTAAGGTTTCTGATCCTTTGGCAAATCTAAGATTCAGAGATTTCATTTTCTCAAGATCCTTTCTTAGACCCACAATTTCACATTCTAGTTTTTCATTGTGTTTTTCTTTCTCAGCAAGTTGGTATGTCAAGGTATCTATAATAATATTCTTTTCTTCTAAATAGATTTTGAGTTTAGAGATTTCTTCATGAAGGTCATCTTCTTCCAAAGTATCCCAAAAATTATCATCGTCATAAGCCATTAGAAGTCTATAGTCATTACTATTTTCATCTTCATCACTATTTGATAAACCATCGCTATCTTCATGAGTATAGTAACTCCTTTTATTTACAACTTGTTTTCTATTCCATTTTGCACATTCCTTCCACCTTTCATATTTATCTTTATGAGGACATTTTGTAGCATAATGACCGACTCTGCCACAGACAAAGCATTTGAAGGGCAGTTTACCTCTAAATCTTCCGGAACCCCGTTGAAGCTTCTTGACAAAGTTTACTTCATCTTCTTCTTCTTAAATATGTCTTGATTCATTGAATTCTTCCTTTCCTTTTGCTGAAGCTTTAAATGCGGCTTCTCTCATATCTGGTGGACCTCCTTTTCTCATCTCAAAGGCAGTTAAGATTCCGTGAATCTGTGTCATAGTGATAGTCTGCAGATCCTTTTTTTCTTCTATGGCAAACACTTTTGATTCAAATTTAGCAGAAAAGGATCTTAAAACTTTCTCAACTAAGGTAACTTCCTTTATATCTTCACCTAGATTCTTCATACAATTGAAAACCTCATCTACACATAAGAAGTAACTAGCTATACTTTCATCATTGTTCATCTTAAAAGTTTCATATTGAATTCTGAGAGTTTGAAGTTTAGCACGTTTTGCCTGAGAGTCTCCTTCGTAGCTCAAAACGATTTTGTCCTATATTTCTTTGGCTGATTTGAGCTGCATGACTTTGACAGACTCTGATTGTGACAAACTTCCCAATAAATTATTGACAACCCTGGCATTGGTTTCATATTTCTTTTTACCTGTCGTATCCATGGGAATTGCTGTTAGAAATGTATATCCTCCTTCCACAATTTCCCAGACATCCATTCCAAGTGATTGTAGATAGGATGTGGTTCTTATTTTCCAATAAACAAAGTTGCTCCCATCAGAGATTGGCAGTCTGATGGATCCCACCCTTTCTTGATTACTCATGATGATGGATCTCCCTTCAAGCGATCAAGCTTCTTCTGAAGTATCTGCTCTGATACCAATTGTTGTAAATAATATTGAGAGGGGGGGTGAATTAGTATTATCAGATCAATAATTTTATTTCCCAAACAGATTTATATATGCTACTTCAACTAAGTGAACTAGCATGTTCACACAACTGTATTTAAAGCAACCAGCGTATATGCAAAGAACTTTTGATTTAGCCAATTTATTATGCATTGAACTTTAATCAGTATATCAAAGATTTATTAGAGAGTGCAGTAAAAGAAGAATAAAGCATCACACATAAGCAACACACATGAACACCAAGATATAAGGTGGAAACCAAATGTGGGTAAAAACCACCTGCTACTGTCGTCTCTGTCTTCTTTTAATAATAAGAAAATTGGTTTACAATCTTATACTGGTGCATACTCATACCAGTTGTTTCTGGGAAAACTATTGTCGCTATTTGATCTGCTAGTCCCACTAAGACGGGTAGCTATCTTAGAAACAAACAATTCAAAGTAACTTGTGTTTTCCTTTATGGATGATAGATAAGGGAGAAGCAGAGAGCACCAACCTTAATCTTTCGCTTGGCTCCTTGCTTGTTTCCTCTCTCCTTTGATAGAGCATGCCGCTCCTTTCTTGCTTGTCCCGCTTCAAAGAACACCTGTCGAGGCAAAGTAGCAAAATACCATCAAAGCATAGAGATCTATAATACCATAAACAATGTAGAATTAGAAGTACATTAACCATACAATTGCATCCACAAATACAAGATTTACAAGTACACAAGTATATGGAGGAAAACTCAAATATCTTTATTGATCGTAGAAGTAGAAGAGAGGATTACAACCCAGCTGTCTGATCCAGCATCATCCTCCCAGCATGAAAGCCATCTTCACCTCATGAAAAGCAAGATCACCCAACAATACAATGTCTCAAAGAGAAACCAACAACACTTCCTTACAAATTACAAAATTCCATCCTCTGGATCTCTGGGATGAGGGATCCATTTATAGATATTTGCTGAGGGGTGAATCAGCTTCTGGGTTTTTGATTAGTGTCATTTCACTAATAGTTCTTGGTTCCAGTTGGAGATTTCATGATCTCTTACTCATCCCTGGGCGAATTCAAAGAGGCAAGTGTCATATGAGTAGTTTATAGAAGATTCTCTGAGTTTCCACCTAGCAAACTACCTCTGCCATTTGTCTACTCTCGCTCATCACACCCTAAAGAAGGGATTTTCAGTATGCATCACACCCCTTGTGTGTAATAGGTGAGATGCATTGCACCCTCAGCATGGAGTAGTCTATATGGTCTAGTTTTGACCAGTTATGAGTAGTTCTTCAGGGAGAACTTCTGGGAAATGATGTAATCGGTTGACCTTGATATCTTAGGGTGTGAAACAACACTTTTAGGGGTTTGAGAGCCCTTGGTTTATCGACATATGTGATTGGGGTTCCAGTGCCCAAATATGTCTATAACAGTTGCCCCCTAAAGCATGAGGTCGTAAATCTTCTGATGTCGGGTGAAATGCTTTATCATGAGGATCTGAGGTTTTTCGAACTGGAAGGTGACCTGTATAAAATACAATACAATACATTATCTTCATATTATTTTCATGATCTAGCTGAGGTGGGTATTCCCATGCTCAGCTTTATAAATTCATTTTTATGTACATAGGATAGACAACCGTCTGTGTGGTAGACTGATGATTCCGGTAGAGCCATCATCCCTTAGCTTGGTTGATCATCTGTGTAGATATGGAGTACATTTGATGTCTTTATTTTCCTGAATATATCGTAGCCCGGATGGATTAAACTAGATCCAGGGTCTTCAAACTCATTCAATATTTGCCCGATGTACAAGTCGATCCATGTGAAAATATGTCCTAAAGTCGAACATGGAAAGACATCGCCTGATTACCAGCCAATGATGTAAGCTGTTAACAGGTGCAAGAGGAATCACCGATAATGATAATGGATGTCAAGGTACTACAGTACAATTCATGTGGTGTGAATATAGGATTTGATGTCGAACACCATGCAAAATCTTTTGGTTGAAGGCCATTGACGTAAACCTGTCGTCGGAAGTGAGAAACTTGCCATTGAGGCATGCAAGCTTCAAAGTACTGAAAGGGTTGTTCCTAAGTCAACTTCTTGGATAATGAGCTGATGTCAACAAGAAGTGATCCATCGTAGGAGGGCCTTAATGAAACCCACATCTACGACACAAAACGAAGCAAATGATTTTCTGGAGGTGAAAATGGTCTAATGATACAAGGTTTAGGATGATGGTCATGAAGAATGGAGCGTGAAGGTATTGCAGTGGATGAGCCATTAGCTAGGTTGGTGAATTCTCTGAACAACTTCTCTTGAATATATCAGTGACACTATGATGGATCGGTAGCGTTAACCCCATGGATGGACGGAGGACCAATGGTGATGGTGAATGGAATAACCCAACCTGACTCAATCATGGTGATGGAGTGAAAGTGTCATGTTCAAGAGCGACCTGTTACCAATGAAGTTCTTCAAGTTTTCTTCCCTTTTTCCCCAGTCATTGCTGACCAGTACCTCTTTATTTTTATCAAGCTTGAGGAGGATAACATATACTTGTTCTATAATTTTCCCTTCGGGCAAACTTGTCGCTATGTTTTAGCAAGCCTAGCAACAGTGAAACTCGCTCTTGTCCGGATGGACAAGTTTGTCGCTATTTTTTTAACAAGTTTAACGACAAAGATAACTCAGTCCTTTTCATGTTTAGAGAGTTTGAAAAGAGGTGGAAAGGAAACTCTAGTAGTTCTTTTTCGTGGTATAATCCCTTAAGTCTGAAAAAATATAAAATAATACGAAAGGGATGACTTTTTGATAGTTTTCGCGAGCTGAACAAGACAAGTACTCAATCTTTTTGTGTACTGATCCCTCAGGTCCAAAAAGATTAAATTATAGAGGAGGGATGGTGCTTCCTTTTACTTTAATGAGCTGGAAAGGCCAGTAGCTCGACAATCTTTTCATATTTTACGAGTCTTAAAAGAGCTTAAAAAAGACTTGTTTTTGAGGAACGAGTGATGTATCCGGGTAGCAATTGGTTCCAGGTAAGTTTGGAACTTCTCAAACATGGAAACATAATGAGGGTGGCTAATAGAGTCACTCATCGCAGTTGTTCCTCAAAAGGGTAAACAATCAAGTGGAGGCGTATGATCGACTAAAAGAGTGGAGGTGATGGTAAGAACATGACCAAGGATCAAATGGTTGATAGCAATGCAATCACAAAGGTTATTTACCGAGGGTGGATTCATTTTTTAATGAGCTTGAATCTTTAGAAACTATTCTCAGTGGCGGGTTTATTTTTTAACGAGCTTGAACCTTGCGGTAACACTACTCGTTGCTAGGTTTATTTTTTAATGAGTTTGAATTTTGCGGAAACATTGCTCACGCAGTCGTCTTTTAAAGATGTCACTTATTTTGTAGGTTCATTTTTTAGTGATCTTACCCCATGCGAAACTTTGCTCATTTTCCTTTTGTATGCAGGGTAAAAACGATCAAACTACAGAGCTAACTATGCTCACAGGTATGAACTACTGAGGTTAGGTAGGATAGTTTAGAAGAAACATTTCCTTTACTTTTCTGGGGCCGCCGACAAAGGTGAATGGTGGATCAGACCAATCACCTAACCTAAGAAGTTGTTACTAGGAGTTAAGTTAAAACACTGTAAGGCTGGTCACTTTTCACTTGCATAAAAAAGGTTTGCATGCCCCCAGGTATAAAGAAAAGCAGAGTTTCCAGGTTACCATATGGAAGTCCTTGCATTTAAGCAAGATTGTTTTGTCTGCGGAGTAGACAAAACACTTCCTTGGCTTTGTCCATTAAAATAGACAAAGGTGAATGGTATGGGTCGGCACTTCCAATCACATAACCTTCGAGAAGATCTCGTTTTGGACTGATCCCATATCCTACACGGAAATGGCATTTCAGACCAATCATATAACCTACAACAAGGAAATCCTGTTCCAGACTGATCCCATATCCTACACGGACGGGTGTTTCAGTCTGGTTATAAAACCTACGAGGAAATCTATCTTTTCATCTGCCCCCTATGCTTCGTTACATTCATTGAATCACTCACGGTAATTAGGTGGATGAACTGGAGGTTGAAGAGACATTCCTTGTGGAAAGAGACCATTGAGGGATGGCGTTTGACTCATAGCCATGTTTGAACTAGGAAATGAAAGCTGGTCAACAAGCTGTACCATTCTGCCTTCATACGGGAAACACATCACCTGAAAGAGTGAGGAAACAATAACTCCCATGCTATAAATGTAGTCATGCCCAAGGAGTAGATTGTAATCTAGTGGCCCTTGGACTACCATCACATTCAAGTGAACATTTTTCCTTCTCAAAGTTATAGGCACATTTGGAAGGATCCCTAATGGTCAACTGGTTCCTTTATTGAAGCTTAACAAATTTCGATTCTCAGGCAGAAGCGATGGCGAACCAAGTGCTTTCCAAGCAGTTGAGGAAAGGATACTCACAGAAGCCCCTTCATCTATGATAGTGCCAGTCATGATCATTTTGTAAACTTGTACTATGATTTTGAATGGCACATTAGATGGAAGGCAGGGTCCCGCTAGTAGATTCCAATCAAAGGAAATGAGTAGATTTCTTGGAGGAGGGACAAAATAAACAACTGAATGAGTCTCTTGAAACGGGGAACTTCCTTCCTGTGGTAAAGGAATGGTGTCGTTGTCATTCTCTTTGGATACTGTATCATCTGAAGGTGGACCTTCTAAAGGCAAGATTGGGTCGGTTGTCATCCCGACCTATTGACTTTGGTCCGGTGTGGACTCAAAAGGTTTATCTTCAATGATAGGCGTGTTGACTGACAACAGAGGTATGTCAGTCAGATTTTCAACTAATGATGGACTTGGAAAGAGTTTCTTGTATCCAGGTGGAAGTTGCTGCGGCGAAACATGACAGTTATCCAAGACACTTTTAGCTTCGTCCAGAAACAGACAACGGTGGAGAGCATGATCGCCCTCACACAACCTACAAGGAAATTCAGATCTTCCTTTCTGTCCATTAACTTCATTTTCACTAGTCGATGGTGTATTCTCAACATGATCGACAGAGGTTGATGACACCAGATGGTGCAAGCAGGGAGACCAGTCTCTCAAGATCCATGGAATGCAAGGGAAATCTCGATGAAAGTGGTTTCCTTTACAAACTATGCATGCAATTTTGGTTTTAGAACGTGCGATGTGTGGATTTTCGTCAGAAGATGCATGGTTTCCCCCTTGCTAGACTAGTTTCTTCTTCTTCTTCTCCTTCCCTTTCTTCTTCTTCTCAGTTACTTGGTTTTTAGTATCACTAGCTTCACCAAGTGAAGAGGAAGAAGGAGAGGGAGAAACAAACGAAGTACTAGGTGAGGGAGGGAGTAACTCCAGTATCATCTGGTTGCTAATTTGATTGCTGAGGAATTACGATGTTCTAAACGATAAAGGTTGAGAATAGCCATACCAGCAGGCCAATTGTGATTCCTGGAAGGGACAATGTAGCCATGTATGGAGCACCAATATCTCCCCAAGAAGAGAAAGGACTAGGATTCCCCCCAAGGGGAAATCCTTGATTGGTGGACTCCATTACCTCAACCTAAGATCAACGAGGGAATAGGGATGTTCTTCCGAATTAAATAAATTTTATGACGCTTTGACACAACTTGCTTTTTCAATTTTTAAGAGTCGAGAAAAAGCTAGAGGTGACTCTAGTCGCCTTCAATTTTTAATGAGCTTGAAGTGACAAGTGCTCAGATGGACCTTTTATTTTAAGGAGTCGAAAAGGAACGAAAGTGACTACTCTGGAAATCTACACAAAGGGATTACCAAACCAATCGCAAAACTGCAATATACACCTTGGTGGTAAATTAAAGATAAATTACCAAGGACTTTACATACGGCAGTCAATCTTCCTGAATGCTGTGTTTAGTGCATTGCAATTGACAGGACGATAGACACGGCTTCCTAAGGATAAAGGATATCAGCCTATTGTGGTCTCCCAATATATACTCGACGGTATGTGGGAGCACAAGTCCGTACTGGCACTTATCGTATCAAAGAGGAGGAATCACCCAACCTACGAAGAAAACAATAGTTACCAGGCTTTACGACATTGGAATTTGTCTCTAGCCTAGACTTCTAAATGTTGTGCATTAGGTTCCAAAGCATTTTTATGTTCATTGAGGTTTATTTTATAGTTGATATTTCTTAAGAAGTTTGCCTTCCAAGGTTCACGGCGTGATGTAGATGTAAAATTCCTAAATATGCAATCTAAAATGATAAACAGTTGTCTATTTTATTTTAGCAATGAAAATCATGGATACTAAGGAAAGAAGAGTACGATTCTTTCAATAGAGAGGAGAGAGCACACACTAAATGCACTTTTTCCTAAATCAATTTCCGCATGTAGTCTAAATGCAAATGCACATGCATGTATTTGTTTTTCCATTTCCTTAATCTGAGAATGCCAAAAAGAAAACTAAGTACAGATCTGAACTACTTTTCTTCAAAGCGAAACTTTAGCAATTTCTTTTCAAAACGAAAGGGAGACTAAGACGACACTTTCAATTTTGAATGGGAGATTGCTTTCGACACTTCAAATATTGATAATTCAAATCAAATACAATGGCAAAAGTACAATCGACTATCTGAAAAAGGAAGATTTTACAACACTCTTTTCTTGACTCAAAACGACAGTTATGACACTTCGGAATCAAAAGACGACAGTTCAATTAAGCTACTATTTGCAAAGGAGGACTGTAAATGATGAAAAATACACAAAAAAAATTCACAATTCCTTATCAATGGAGGCTGAATAATGTAAAGGAAGAAGGTTTTCTCAATGATATACTAATCATAGGCTGCAAAACTACTGAATAGAGCTTAAAACAATGAAGAAAAAACCAAATTCCAGAGAGGGAAACAGTCTCATTCAATCATCGCAGCTATCCTTAAGGGAAACAGGGATGCATCTCACCTGCAGCACACGGGAGGTGCGATGCATCCAGACTACCAATGAGAGACAATGTGATGGTCCAGAGAATGAAACTGAGCTTGGTTTTTGCTCAAAATTTGCAACTAAGTTATGTTATTTCAGTCAAGCTATGATAGACAGTAAACACAAAGTATAGGGTTATGATCTTACGAGGTTATTGAGCTACCACCAGGGCACTTAGGATGTTTGTAAATCAGATGTTCAGTTCATAAACCAACCCGGAGATTGGCTGAAGCATCGTTGATCTACTTTGCACTTGCATAGCAAGTGCAGTTCGAAGGCTAGCTAGCTTAACTCCAGGCTCCATTTGTAGTTTATAAAGAAAACAACAGTAACAAACAAGCAAACTATTCATTCCCCAGCGGAGTCACCATTTTGTTTCTGGGAAAACTAGTGTCACTCTTTGATCTACTAGTCCCACCAAGATGGGTAGCTATCTTAGAAACAAACAATTCAAAGTAACTTGTGTTTTCCTTTATGGATGACACATAAGAGAGAAGTAGAGAGCACCAACCTTAATCTTTCGCTTGGCTCCTCGCTTGCTTCCTCTCTCCTTTGATAGAGCTTTCCGCTCCTTTCTCGCTTGTCCCACTTCAAAGAACACTTGTCGAGGCAAAGTAGCAAAATACCATCAAAGCATAGAGATCTATAATACCATAAACAATGTAGAATCAGAAGTACATTAACCATACAATTGCATCCACAAATACAAGATTTGCAGGTACACAAGTATATGGAGGAAAACTCAAATAGCTTTATTAATCGTAAAAGTAGAAGAGAGGATTACAACCCAGCTATCTGATCTGGCATTATCCTCCCAGCATGAAAGCCCTCTTCACCTCATGAAAAGCAAGATCACCCAACAATACAATGTCTCAAAAAGAACCCAACAACACTTCCTTACAAATTACAAAATTCCAGCCACTGGATCTCTGGGATGAGGGATCCATTTATAGATGTTTGCTGAGGGGTGAGTTAGCTTCTAGGTTTTCGATTAGTTTCATTTCACTGATAGTTCCTGGTTCCACTTGGAGATTTCATGATCTCTTACTCATCCCTGGGCGAATTCAAAGAGGCAAGTGTCATATGAGTAGTTTCTAGAAGATTCTCTGAGTTTCCACCTAGAAAACTGCCTCTGCCATTTGTCTACTCTCGCTCATCGCACCCTATAGAAGGGCTTTTCAGTATGCATCGCACCCCTTGTGTGTAATAGGTGAGATGCATCGTACCCTCAGCATGCAACAGTCTATATGGTCCAGTTTTGACCAGTTTTGAGTAGTTTTCCAGGGAGAACTTTTGGGAAATGATGTAATCAGTTGAACTTGATCTTTTAGGGTGTGAAACAACACGTTTAGGGGTTTTGAGAGCCCTTGGTTTATCGACATATGTGATTGGGGTTGGAGTGCCCAAATATGTCGATAACACCAGTATGCAGGCTTCTACCTGTAGAAGGTTACAACCTTCTCTCATTCTCCAGCTTTTACTGGAAGGAAGCTACAACCCCCTTGCTCTTGTACTAGCTGATATGTTTACTAGGATTTAGGCGATGACCTATAGAAAGCTACGACCTTCTTTCTTCCTCCAAGGACCACGTTTCATAAATTTTCAGACTGGATCCATCAACAACATCATAACTGCAATACAATCATCAAATACATCTGCATCAACCAATCACTGAAACTCAATCATCACTTTTTGAATCAACTCACAACTAAATCAATCAATCACTTTGACAACCCATCTTTACTGTAGCAAATCACAATCAATCTGATCATTCAGAACACTATCACTAGAATATAGTCACTAGAACCCAAAGCAGAACCCAGAACTCTGCAATAGCAAGCAGAAACAACTGAAACATACTTCATAAGGTATACGATACTTCCATGTGTTGAAATAGCGTGTATACGCGCTTTTATCGAAGCCAACTAGTGTACAAATCTGCAAATATTAATTCGTAATTCTGCAACTATTCGGGACTTCAGTTATACCCAGATCATAATTTTTACAGAATAACACATGCGTCAGTATTCAGATCTAGAATATACATGATCAAACCACATAATGATAATTCATTTCAAGCCTTAAGATCCCGATCCATTGTTAGATCTTATCCTTCATCAACCGTTAAGGTTCATCCTTGGTTCAGATCAAGCACAACACCATAAGCCAATAACCTACATACTAGATCTCACACTTCATCATATATTCGATACTTGCACACTTGGCCTAATGATCTTCTCCTCCTTATATAGTTTTAGGCCTTTCTCAATACTATGGACCAAAACCACTTAGGACCAATACTTTGGACCAAATACCTAGGGTCAATACCTCGGACCAAATACCTTGGACCAATACCTTGGATCAAAATACCTTGGACCAAAAACTTAGTTTTCCAAGATATACGTGTTTTTCCTTCTGTGAAAGTGTGTGTGTACGTATACGCTACTTGTGTTCAGTGAACCTATGTGTATACACAACTTTGTCAAGGTGAACCTACATATACCTCTCTTTCTTCATTCTTTGTAGTCTGATCTGTATTTCTTTGCTGTTGACATGTTGTACTATGATCTTTCATCTGAGTGAGTTCCCATCAAGGACAACACCTGTATCATAATGCCAACACTATCAGTTGCATATGTTTTCTTATAAATATAAATCATGCATGCAGTCAAGCAATCATTCCTTGAGAATTGCGTAGTTCTGACACTGTGTGAGAGAGGTCATCCACTTGGTGAGGTGAAGATCATCCACAAGGAACAACACAATGAAATAGGAGCTTGGAGGGCAGAGAAGAAGGCTTGAGAGAAGCTAATATTTCCTGTGAACATCTGTGAGGATTGTATTGAGAGCTGGATAGCTGTGACAGCTAAGGCTTTGTATAATTATTATGTATTTCCACCTTGTATGATAATACAGATAGTGGGGTTTTTAGCTGAGGCTTTCCCCAAAGTATTCTCATGTGTATTATGCGATTGATTCTTCTTCTTTTGGTTATATTTGTTCATCTCGATCTTTAAGCTTCCACAAATTGATAGTAGAAGTAGGTTATAGTATTTTGCTTTGGTTATATTGCATTATCAGCTTAACCTATAGTCAGATTTTCTACATGGTCTCATAGAGAGATTTGTAGAGAATTTCTACATGGTATCGGAGCTGTGAACAGTATACTGAGAAGAGAATTCGAAGTTTGAAGTTCGGGGTTGCAGGTGCAAATCGAATTCATGTCATACTTCAAGGTTGGCCAATGGAATTCTATGGCTTGAGACTTGAGTATGCCTTAGAAGGTAGCTCGAATTACATAGCATGCAAAGATAGAATGGAGGCTATATTAGAAGACTATGGCTTGAAGGATTTCTTTGATCAAGAAATCCCCAAGCCAGTTTCAACTAATGCACAAGAGTTGGCTGAGTGGAAGAAGTGTGTGGTAAAGGCAAGACAGATCATCCTTGAGGGAGTTCGAGACCATATTGTCTCGAGTCCCCATGGGAAGGATACTCCATTTTCAGTGTGGAAGAGGTTGAAGGACCTCTACTAAAATAGTAGTGACCAAAGGAAATTGGTGCTCAAGGATAAGCTTCAAAGAATCAAGATGGAGAAGGGCGATACTATTTCCACATATCTGAACAATCTCACCACCTGTAGAGATGAGCTTGGCAGTGTGGGAATAACTACTACCGATGATGATATGGTGAGCCTTGCTCTCCTTGGCCTTCCAAAGAGTTGGAATAGATACCAAGACTCTATAAATGGAAGGAAGAAACTGCCAGATTGGGAATGACTATGGTCAGATCTTATGCACGAGGATATCAGGAGGAGTACACGATATGGTTCTTCATCCAAGAATGATGATGAAGAAAATTTGGCCTTAGCAAGTAAGGCAAGGAAAGGAAACGATAAGGCTTCCCATTCCAAATCAAATTCTTCTCATGGAGGGAAGAAGGGTGACAAGTCTAAAGTAAGATGCTTTAATTGTCATGAAATGGGACATTATGCGACTAATTTCCCATCGAATAAGTCCAAGAAGGAATCCTTGGAAGCATCGGAAGGTGAGGCATTAGCCTCTCAGTTCGAAATGGACTTTACCCTCATCGCATGCATGTTGTCATCAATGATGGGTTGTGTCTGGTATCTTGACAGTGGAGCCTCATTCCACATGACCGACGATAAAAGTTTATTCAGTACCTTAGAGGAGAAAGACCTCAAGATGAGCATAAAGATGGGTGACGATGGAAGGTATAGTGTTTCAGGAGTGGGCACGATTACTTTTCAGAGGGAGCATGGACCTCCTATCACCTTGACAGATGTGATGTATGTGCCTGGACTGAAGAAGAACTTGGTATCGATCACGATTTTGGAGGACAAAGGCTATGATGTTGTCTTTAGTAAAGGAAAGGCATTCCTAAGACACATAGCCACGAGTTAGACTAAGAGGATAAGGATTTGGGTGAAGAATCGCTATAAACTAGAGGTAGATTATTGTGGAGCAATGAGTATGAAAGCAGAATTAGTGCAAATCCAAGACATTGGTGAGTTGTGGCACAGGCAGTAGGGCCATTTGCATCATGGGGCTTTGAAGATAATGTAGCAGATATCTACAGGACTTTCCAAAGGTAAACTTGAGCAAGCTGACACATGCAAAGGTTGTACCTTGGGAAAGTACACCAAGTCTTCCTTTCATGATCGAGACAATTGAGTAGAGGCTATCTTAGAGCGAGTTCATACTGATGTGTGTGGACCATTCTCGACAGAATCCACAGCAAAGCAAAGGTATTTTGTGATTTTCATTGGTGATTATTCTCGTAAATACTGGATTTATTTCATGCAAAAGAAGGACCAAACCTTCACAAAGTTTTGTGAGTTAAAAGCTTTGGTCGAGAAAGAGTTAGGGAAGAAGATCAAGGCCTTAAGAAGTGACAATGGTGGAGAATATGTCTCTCAAGAGTTTAAGTACTTCTGTGCAACGGAAGGAATTAAATGAGAATTGATGGCACCTCATAACCCATAGTAAAATAGGGTGGCCGAGAGGAAGAATAGAAATATTGTAGGGGTAGCACGGGAAATGCTGCATGACCAAGGCCTACCACTTCACTTGTGGGCAGAGGCATGCAACACAACAGTTTATTTGCAAAATAGAAGCCCACATCACATAGTTGGGATGAAGACACCAGAGGAAGCCTTCTCCGGTAAGAGACCAAATGTGGGTCACTTTAGGATCTTTGGCTCATTGGTATATTGCCATATGACAAAGGATGCATGGAAGAAGCTTCAGCCAACAGCAGAGTTAGGGATAAATGTGGGGTACACTGATACACTTCACAACTATCAGGTATACTTGCCTACCAGTCAGAGGATAGTGGTTCGCAGAGATCTCAAGTTTAATGAGCAGAAGGACATGCGAGTTTCACTTGAGAGGGAGCTCCAACTACAGGCTGTGAATGAACTGTTGGTTCCTAAGGAGGAGGATCCTTGGACTGATGCAGAGCAACCGCATGCAGAGGTGCCAGGAGTGGAGATGTCCACTCAAGCAGAGTCTTCCAGAGATGGACGTAAGAGAACAAGAGAAGCTAACAGATTGTTGAAGGATGCGAGAGAGAATGTGGGAGCACCATATTCTCAATGCAGACAAAGGAGGGCACCTGAGAGGTACACTGGATACATGGCCCTTGCTTGGGAATGTGTTGAGACCGAGCCATATTCCTTTGAGGAAGAAGTGCAATAGCTGATTTGGGTTGATGCTATGGTGGAGGAGTATGACTCCATAGTTCGTAACAGTGTTTGGGACGTGGTTCTGAGACCAGAGAACAAGTCAGTTGTGAGTTCTCATTGGCTTTACAAGGTAAAGCAAGGAGCTGATGGTAGTGTAGAGAAGCATAAGGCAAGATTTGTTGCCCGTGGCTTTTCACAGATCGAGGAGGATCATGTTGTTGCAGTGTATATTTTGACAGAAAAGAAAGATGCTGACATTTTGACAAAGGCATTGTCAAAGTGTAAATTCGAGTTCCATAGAGACAGGATTTGGGTGGCAAATAATCCATTTCTTATTGAGAGGGAGCGTTGAAATGTGGAAACAAGAATATTCCAATTTAATTTGTCCTTAAATTAAATTGTGAATAAAATCGAATTTAGTCTTAACAACTAATTAAAAATAATTAATTAATTTGTTTCAAATTAATTAGTTGGAGAAATTCAAGTTAGAAGTCTTTCTGAAGTCATGCAAGAGTTATCCCTTAAATTAAGGAGATAAGATTGAGTTATATTTGAGTTGTAATTAGTTAACTCAGTTTACTGAGTTAATTCCAGTTAAATTAGTTCCAAACTATTTGAGAAACTAATAGAGAGTTAACAGTCAGTTGATGCATGCATGCACTCAACTAGTGTACTCCAGTTAACTGAAGATTCCCTCATCAGAAACTCATGCATGTCTATTCTAAGAAATACCTAGTTGAGATTAAAGTCAAGGACAGTGTACTATCAGTTGCATGTGTTTTCTTATAAAGAAAACTCATGCATGCAGTCAAGTAATCATTACTTGAGGATTGTGCAGTTCTGACAGTGTGTGAGAGAGGTCATCCACTTGGTGAGGTGAAGATCATTCGCAAGGAACAACGGAAGGAAATAACAGCTTGGAGGGCACCAAGGAAGGCTTGAGAGAAGCCAAGATTTCCTGTGACCATCTGTGAGGATTGTATTGAAAGCTGGCTAGTTGTTTGAGCTAAGGCTTTGTATAATTCCTATGTATTTCCACCTTGTATGATATATGGATATTGGGGTTTTTAGCTGAGGCTTTCCCCAAAGTATTCTCATGTGTATTGTGCGATTGATTCTTCTTCTTCTGGTTATATGTTTTCAGCTCGATCTTTAAGCTTCCGCAAATTGATAGTAGAAGTAGGTTATAGTATTTTTCTTTGGTTATATTGCATTATTGGGTTAGCCTACAGTCAAATTTTCTACATGGTCTCAGAGGGAGATTTGTAGAGAATTTCTACATTTATCAAGAGTTTCTAATGCCATGAGCATAAATTCCTTTATTTTTCCTTGCATTCTTTCTTCATCAGAGGAATGTTCATCTTCATCTTCTAAGGAACTACTATATTCTTGTGTATAAAATCTCATCTTCTTGAACTTATTTTTCTTCTTTCCTTTCCCATATGTATTTCTCTATTTATGGTCATAGTCCTTAATTTCTTCCTTATATGGACATTTATATGCATAATGATCTACTTTTCCACATTTAAAACATTTCAAAGTTAACTTACCTTTGTGCTTCTCATATCCTCTTTTTATTTTTCTGATGAATGTTGCCTCTTCTTCATAAAATTCATAGCTCCAATATTCTAGATCTTATTTTCTCTTTTTTCAACTTTGAAGGCATCCTCTCTTAATGTAGATTTTCCTTTTGAAGTTCACATTTCATAAGCTATCAATATTCCATGCCGCTAATACAATGGCAATGTGTAATGATCGTGCCAGTCTTTAATAGTTAATACTTTTGCATCAAATCTGGTTGGAAGAGATCTTAGCACCTTTTTAACTATAAAGGAATCATCCACGGTTTTATCAAGTCATCTCATGGTGTTTACTATTTTGTTCACTTCAAGAAATAATTGCCTATATCATCATCTTCTTTCATCCTTAATGCTTCAAAATGCATTATGAAGCCTTGGATTTTGGCTTTCATTTCCTTTTTTTCACCTTCATAGCAACTTATCAACTCATCCCATATATATTTGGCTATTGTGCAATGCATGATTTTAACCAACTCAGATTTAGGAAAACCACTCAGGATTGCATTCATTGCTTTAGCATTGTTAGTGAATTCAAGCTTTCCATCCTTACCAATCAATACATTTGGCTTTTTATAGCCATTTTTTATTGTGTTCCAAACATCTGAATCAAGAGAATTTCTATAAGTTCTCATTCATACCATCCAAAATGCATAATTTTTCCCTGTGAACATAGGGCCTTTGTTGGTGGAATATCTATCCTAGTTAGAAACTATTTCATATCTACCTCCTAGTTGATAGATTCTTCTTAAAGGCACCTACTTGTTGTAGTTGCTACAAACCCCTCCAAAATTGTTCCTACCTTCAAATTTTGGAGCATCCTTATGATCATGCCATCATTTGTTTCAATCCATTAAGCTCATGCCCAATCATGTTTTCTAAGAATTCAAGTCTTCTCACTCCCAGCACATTCATCTATAATCTGGTTTATAAAAGGAGTGGGATAATTATATTTCAGACAAGCACGATTAAGGTCACGGAAATAAACACAAACGCGAATGGTGCCTTGTTTCTTAGTCACTGGTATGATGTTGGACACCCAATCTGTCAGAGTTATAGGATAAATAAAACTAGCTTTAAGAAAATTTTCAACCTCCACCTTAATGGTGGCCACTTTTCTAGGGTGCACAAGATGAAGTCATTGACGAATGGGCTTTGCGTTAAGATAAGTCAGAATTTCGTGCACGACTATACTTGGGTCAATTTTTGGAATTTCTTCATAAGACCATGCAAGAAGATCTCGAGAATCTTGAAAAAGGCGAGTATAAAGCTTGATCTCATGAGGAGAACAAGTCACCCCAATATGAATGTTTTCGACAATAATAGGTTTAACTAAAATGTCAATAGGCATCGTTTGGGTAATATTACCCATGTTCCCTTCTGACCAGACTTCTAAGGTCATGATAGGCATCTGATGTAGTTGGGTCAGGAAACGAGAAGAGAACTTCTCAAGACAAGTAGACATGACTTTCGGGCGAGGTAAGAACTTGGAACGATGATGAGTATCATTCCAAGGTGCTTCCTTAAGAGACATAATTTTCATGATACATTTGTCAGTAGGAAACATCTAAGAGTGAAATGTTCTGTAGATGAAGAGTGATGTAAAGACATGTTCTTCATGATAGGAAAACACATGAGGTTCATTGTAGACGTCCTCAAGGATCGAGGAACAATGACAAAATGATGTGTAACATTCTGAGTTTGTTTTTCCACTATGTTTTTGAATTCCTTAAAGTACTCAGAAACATCACTTTTCTTTCTTATGAAATAAACCCAAGTGTATCTATATCTATCATGAAAAAAAAGTACAATGTTCCTCCAAGAGATCTAGTTTGCATACATTCACATACATCAGTATGAATTAATTCAACTATTTCTCTTTGCCTTTTTTCTTCATGTATAGGAAATTCCTCTCTATGTTTCTTTCCAAGTGCACATGCTTCACATTCAACATGATTATTCTTCATAACATGAAGACCTTCAACCATTGTTTTTCTTTGAAGTAACATTAAATCATTGTGATTTAAATTCCCATACCTTTGATGCCATAACTTTTCTGTTGACATTGTTATAGATGTCAATGCTTGATGTCCTGTCCTGGTTACATTTAGCTTATACAAGCTTCCAATTCTAGTACCTGTGGCAATAACCTTGTAGCGATCCTGGATATCTTTAACAACACACTGTGATTTGACAAATTCCACCTTTAGATGTTGATAAGCAATAGTAGAAACATAAATTAAATTCTTTTTTATACGAGGAACATACATCACATCATAGATCTGTATCTCTTTTCCATTAGGTAACATCACACCTATTATTCCATATCCTTTAACTTGAAGGGATTTATTATCTCCTAGATAAACACATGTTCCATCAATGTTCTCATGAGATTCATCATACCAATCCTTATTACAAGACATATGGAGTGATGCACTAGAATCGACGAACCAAGCATTCACATCATGAGTCTCAATAGACAATGCAGCATCAGAAACAAACAATTTGAGATTTTTACATCCATCATTGATTGAGGTGTCTTTGTCCACAAATTTCCCATTTTGCCTTCTGTTTCTCTATTTAGACTCATTTTATTTCCCGTTATAGCAATCTTTAGCATGATGTCCAAGTTTTTCACAATAATAACAATCATCATTTCTTTTATCATGAACTCGAAATTTAGTTTGTGCCATACCTTTGTGCTTTGCTTGAAACTTTCCTCCTTTGCTTTTGTCCCATGGCTTGCCTTTGTATGCCTGCTTACCCTTGCCTACCAATGCCAAATCTGAATTGTTTGAGCCCAAATTGAAGTTCTTCATCCTCTATTCCTCTTGTAGAAGAATACCTATCAGTTCATCAAAAGTAGGAAGTTTCTCTCTAGGTGAAAGACTTGAAACAAAAAATTGATAATCTTGCACTAAGCCATTTAATGTGATGGTGACCAAGTGAGTATTGGATACCTTTTTACTAATGTCTCCTAACTTATCACTTAGCTCTTTGACACGGGAAATGAAATTGAGTATACTTTCATTGGCCTCCATTTTAATTGACAAAAGCTTGGTCTTCAAGAACAAAATCCGGTTAGTATTAAATGTTTCATATAAGCTTTTGATAACATCCCATGTTTCGTTGGATGTTTTACAATCCCTAATGTGAGAAACGATGTTGTCCTTTTCGTAGCAACACCTTTTCTTTTGTTTCCAATTTGCATAATTTCCTCCATCAAGCTTTGTGGACTCATTCAAATAAGTTTCAGCAAAAAAATTTGACATAATGACAAAAAAAATTGTCCCCAATCAACAAAATGCATCCAAATTCAGCAAATCTACATCCAAATTCACTAGATCCAAAACCAAATGCCTAGGATCTAAAACACAAGACTTAATCTTGCTTCCAATTAAAAAACAAAAAAAATTCTTATTTCTCCTTTTTACCAAACCGAGTTAACGCTCCAAAAACAAACTTGATATGAATTCTTTTCGCCAAACATTATAACCATAAAAAAAATAGTTTAATCCTTATTTCTCCTTATAACAAACTTTAAATAGTTTAATCCTTATTTCTCCTTATAACAAACTTTAAGTTCACCACAAATAAAACTTTCTTATCAAAATATTTAATTCTAGCACACGTTACTTCAAAAAATAATGAATTAGTTCACGGTGAGAGTGAACTATTCAACAACGGAAAATAGTGTTCCAACTTATTCAAACCTTTCTTTAAAAATAACATAGGGTGAACTAAGGTAGAGTTATATTTAATGTTTTCAGAGAGCATTTGAATATTGCTAAAAATGATTTCAAAATATCATATATATATATATATTAGTATGTCCATGAACTTGGGATGCACTGAGAGTTTAGTGTAAAGGTTAATTTTAAAAGCCATTCTATTATATAATAAATAGTAATCTATTTGAATATATAATAATAAATACTAAAATTTTTATTGATAGTTTTTTAATCATAAATTAAGATTAAAATTAGAAATACATCAAGTTAAAATTTAATGTAAAATTTAAACAAGTTTAATACTAAATTATTTTATTTATAATTTATAATTTTATTTCCTTCTATTAGTTAAGAATTGTAATTTGGTAATTTTGAATTGGTGATTTCAACTTTGTGCAGAATGGTCATAAATGGATTTTCTCACCCGTAACGGGAGATACGGAAAACCATCTTGACAAAAATGCTTCTAGGCTGACGCGTGAATTATTCATGAAAAAATGTACTATGGCAGAGCTTGAGTGGTATAAAGAGGGTTGTGAGAAGAAAGTTGGCATCACATATTATGATTCCTTCAAGAACCAGAATGATTTGGAGGATATCGGTGTGGGTGGCCGCAGGCGAACACTGCTTGAGTTTTGGGATGAGATTGTTGAGATGTGGGAAAGTCATGAGTTGCCAAGTGATTTCGAAACCCAAGATAAGTGGATAAACGCTGGCAATACATATAGAAGACTTGTAGAGCCTCTGGATATTGCACAGTATTATCGCTTTAACCGCAACGGCAACTATCTTTCAGATGGAAGACCCAGACGACATAAAGTTGTTTAGGAATGGGTGGAAGCGAAAGAAAAAACTCGCAGTTCAAAAATTCAAGAACGCCGCACAAAACCTGCATCGCTCACTCAGGACTCATGCTTTTGGGCACATGTAGAAGAGGCTTTGGAAGACCTGGAAAGTGTCAAACAAGGAGAACACTAAATCTTGAAATTTTTGAAGAGTATGTGACAACGATGATAAAGGCTCTCAGGATTTCATCAGATGTTCTCAGGGAAGGAAACAGCTTTATGATGTGGTGGGAAGAATGCAAATTGCGCGACGAGGTTGCAATTTAATAAAATGTGTCTTTTACAGTCAATGTTGTCTGTTTCAAGTCTGCAATGAACAGAGTATATTAGAATGTAAGATCTTATTATTTGTCATTGAGTCTACAGGTTCATATATACTGTCTGTCTATGCTATTTGCTTATCGTGGATTGATCCAGGTGGATATTGGTGGACATCTGCCAAGTCCACCTGGACCCCCACCATTGTCTTTCTCAGCATTTTCAGTTTCCTTAATTGTAGCACAACTTACTATTTTTAGCAGTTTTTCGGGTCCCGAACTTCCGGAGTCGTTTTGAGGCCCTAAACGACGTTTTTTGGGAATCCAGGGGCAACACAGGTCCATGGAACATGGACCAGTGTTGCCGTTCCAACAATGATAGTGCTCGAATAGATATTTCTAATGAGCTATTGTACGCGTCAA